>CM067378.1:120351043-120357261 GCA_034510155.1 Eucriotettix oculatus
CAATCTCCCTACTTTTACTTATAAGGATCATCAATTATCAAACTCATAAAAAAATAACATTATTTATTTTTTATAGTGATGTGTAATAATTATTCGTTATGTGTAATGTAGAGTGAATCAATCCTTAGACTACACATAACTACTCATTGTTACATATTCCCCCCCCAAAAAAAATAAAAAAGATACGGATGTTGTGTGTTTTAAAAAATAACCTCTACAGAAGACAGGCAACAGTAAATTAAAAAATATATATAAAAGATCACGAAAAGAAAATAAAGCTGTAATGAAGAAAACGAGTAAGACAAGGATGTTGTATAGAACGGGCGATGAAGAAAGTTAAAACTGAATATGGAAAAGGTAAACTACTGCAAAGAGAACAGAAATGGAAAAAAAAAACCCTTACACTTTGCTGACGATATTGTAGTGAGTGTTAGGGGAGGAGTCAGAAGAAGAATGAATAATGGGAAACCGTAATAAATAGGATGAATGGAGTCCCCCGGAAGAAAGAGTTCAAACATGAGGATTAATAGAAGGGGAAAAACCCAACAATAATGGAGTGTAGTATGGGGAAACAGTGAAATAACACAGGCTGTTAGATTGGGGAAAGGGATTTTTTGATTAGGTTAAGGAATTACGCTACTGTAGAAGGATAGGCACAAGATAGCAAAGAAGATTAATTTACTAACGGCTAATATAATTAATTGGTTGAACTGAGTCACGGAAAAAGAGTTCAACATGAGGATTAATAAAAGGGGGAAAACCAACAATAATGGAGTGTAGTATGGGAAACAGTGGAATAACAAAGTCTGTTAGATTGGGAAAGGGATATTTTTGATTAAGTAAAGGAATAACGCTACTTGGGAAGCGTAATAACTAGAGTAGGATAGGCACAGGAGAGCAAGGAAGAGGAATTTACTTACGGCTAATATAATAAATAGGATGGAAAAGAGTTCAAGATGAGGATTAATAAAAGGGGAAAACCAACATAATGTAGTGTAGTATGGGAAACAGTGGAATAATAAAGGCTGTTAGATTGGGAAAGGGATATTTTGATTAAGTTAAGGAATTACGCTACTGTAGAAGGATAGCACAGGATAGCAAAGAAGAGGGATTTACTTACGGCTAATATAATGAATAGGATGAACTGAGTCCCGGAAAAAAAGAGTTCAACATGAGGATTAATAAAATGGGGGAAAAACCAACAATAATGGAGTGTAGTATGGGAAACAGTGGAATAACAAAGGCTGTTAGATTGTGAAAAGGGATATTTTTGATTAAGTTAAGGAATTACGCTACTTGGGAAGAGGAATAACTAGAGTAGGATAGACACAGGATAGCAAGGAAGAGGAATTTACTTACGGCTAATATAATAATTAAAATATAATGAACGGAGTCTCAGAAAAAGAGTTCAATATGAGGAATAATAGAAGGGGAAAAACCAACAATAATGCAGTGTTGTATGGGAAACAGTGGAATAATAAAGGCTTTTAGATTAAGAAAGGGATATTTTTGGTTAAGTTAAGGAATTACGCTACTGTAAAAGGATAGCATAGGATAGCAAGGAAGAAGAATTTACTTACGGCTAATATAATAAATAGGATGAAAAAGAGTTCAACACGAGGATTAATAAAAGGGGGGAAAAAACCAACAATAATGGAGTGTAGTATGGGGGAAACAGTGAAATAACAAAGACTGTTAGATTGTGAAAAGGGATATTTTTGATTAAGTTATGGAATTACGCTACTGTGAAAGGATAGGCACAGGAGAGCAAGGAAGAGGAATTTACATAAGGTTAATATATTAAATAGGATGGAAAAATGTTCAACATGAGGATTAATAAAAGGAGGGAAAAACCAACAATAATGGAGTGTAGTATGGGAAACAATGGAATAACAAAGACTGTTAGATTGAGGAAGGAATATTTTTATTTAGGTAAGGAATTACGCTACTTATGTAGCGTAATAACTAGAATAGGATAGGCACAAGATAGCAAGGAAGAGGAATTTACTAACGGCTAATATAATAAATAGGATGAACTGGATCCCGGAAAAAGAGTTCAAGATGAGGAATAATAGAAGGGGAAAAACCAACAATAATGCAGTGTAGTATGGGAAACAGTGGAATAATAAAGGCTTTTAGATTAAGGAAGGGTTATTTTTGGTTAAGTTAAGGAATTACGCTACTGTAAAAGGATAGCACAGGCAAGGAAGAAGAATTTACTTACGGCTAATATAATAAATAGGATGAACTGGATCCCGGAAAAAGGGTTCAACATGAGGATTAATAAGAGGGGGAAAAACCAACAATAATGTACTGTAATATGGGAAACGGTGGAATAACAGAGGTTGTTAGATTGTGAAAAGGGATATTTTTGATTAAGTTAAGGAATTATGCTACTTGGGAAGCGTAATAACTAGAGTAGGATAGGCACAGGAGAGCAAGGAAGAGGAATTTACTTACGGCTAATATAATAAATAGGATGAAAAAGAGTTCAACATGAATATTAATAAAAGTTGGAAAACCCAACAGAACGTAGTGTAGTATGGGAAACAGTGGAATAACAAAGGCTGTTAGATTGGGGAAAGGGATATTTTGAGAGAATTTTTGGAATTCTGCTGCTTGGGAACCGTAAGTAAAATAGCAGAGGCAAGGAAGAAGAATTTACTTACGAATAATATAATAAATAGGATGGAAAAGAGTTCAACACGAGGATTAATAAAAGGGGAAAACCAACATAATGTAGTCTAGTATGGGAAACAGTGGAATAATAAAGGCTTTTAGATTAAGAAAGGGATATTTTTGGTTAAGTTAAGGAATTACGCTACTGTAAAAGGATAGCACAGGCAAGGAAGAAGAATTTACTAACGGCTAATATAATAAATAGGATGAACTGAGTCCCGGAGAAAGACTTCAACATGAGGATTAATAGAAGGGGGAAACCAACAATAATGGAGTGTATGTAGTAAGGGAAACAGTGGAATAACAAAGACTGTTAGATTGGGAAAAGGGATATTTTTGATTAAGTTAAGGAATTATGCTATTTGGGAATCGTAATAACTAGAGTAGGATAGCAGCACAGGAGAGCAAGGAAGAGAGTTCAACATGAGGATTAATAAAAGGGGGGAAAAACCAATAATAATGGAGTGTAGTATGGGAAAACAGTGGAATAACAAAGGCTATTGGATTCAGAAGGGATATTTTAGATTAAGTTAAGGAATTATGCTACTTGGGAAGCGTAATAACTAGACTAGGAAAGCACAGTAGAGCAAGGAAGAGGAATTTACTAACGGCTAATATAATAAATAGGATGAACTGAGTCCCGGAAAAAGAGTTCAACGTGAGGATTAATAAAAGGGGAGAAAACCCAACATAATGTACTATAGTATGGGGGAAACAGTGGAATAACAAAGACTATTAGATTCAGAAAAGGGATATTTTTGATTAAGCTAAGGAAGATTCACCGGGAAAAACCCCTACGACATTCTGTCTTACTTTATTATTATTTAATTTTTTTTGTGACGCGTAAGAATTATTCTTTACGTATAGTCTACCTATATTTTCTCTATCAGTATTCTAATCATATCTTAACTCTCCCTATTTCCTCATCTAAGGACTATTGGAGTTAATAAGTTTAGTATAATCATCTATATTTCTTCTCAACCCTTGATGTTACATGTGTCGAACATCGTTTTATGACAAAAGGAATAATTAGTAAGAGACGACAACGTTTCTATTAAAAAATTTTAAAAGAGTGTATCCTACCGGAAGTGGGTGTAATGTAACTTTAGGCAACATAGACACATTTCCGATTAATTTTTAGTATGAAGAAAAAAAGGACAAAAAAACAGTAGAAAAAGTCAAAAGATTCATGTTTTTGAAAGAAGAAAAACAGAGAAGAAGAAGAGAATCTTTAGAGATTGGGGACAGAAAAGGACAAACAAATCACAAAGTCAGGGGGGATGCTGTGTGATTTTTTTTTTTGATTATTACATCCGACTCCGACATGTACGATAAACAACCTATAACGTGAAATACTTCCACTTTATGGACAAAAACCCCGGAATAGTGAACATACATACACACACGCGTTTATTATTCATTGGCCGGAACGTCATTAGCATAATGTATATTCAAAATTTGCTGATGCATGATACACCACAGAGAGAGAGAGACACAGAGGAAGAGGGAGGAAAGTGGAAACGAAATTGGAAACACTAGAAAAAACACACGAGAGAAGAGTAAAAATATAATCAAAAAAATAAAAAAATAATAATAAAAAAACCAGGAAAGAAAAAATGGTGTCGATGATGTTTTCTTACAGTGGTTAAAATGTTATTTAAGGGAAAAATATTAAATAAATAATAATCAGTAAAAAAACAGGAAAGATCAAATTCACAGAAAAGGACATCCTGTGTGCTCTATAAATGAGGATTTTCCACTGCTTCCAACCCCAAGGTTGTTGTCTCTTCCCTCTCCCAACCCTGACTCCCACCCCTTATAAAATGCTGTTTCATTTTCATGCTTACCTTACCTTTAGGTAATTTACTCATCTAGGATAGTAAATGTAAAATTTTAAAGGGAAAATAATGGATTTTTCTTTGTCTGCATTTTTTTCATTGTGATTGACTTTTTTGATTTGATTGTAAAATTTTAAAGGGAAAAATAATGTTTTATTTGTCTGAATTTTTTTCTATAGCAATGGACTTATTTGATTGTAAAATTTTAAAGGAAAAGTAATGTTTTTTTTGTCTCCCTTTTTTCCATTGTGATTGACTTTTTTGATTTGATTGTAAAATTTTAAAGGGAAAAATAATGTTTTTTTTCTTTGTCTGCATTGTTTTCCATTGTGATTGACTTTTTTGATTTGATTGTAAAATTTTAAAGGGAAAAATAATGTTTTTTTTGTCTGCATTTTTTTCATTGTGATTGACTTTTTTGATTTGATTGTAAAATTTTAAAGTAAAAATAATGTTTTTTTTGTCTGCATTTTTCCTCATTGTGATTGACTTTTTTGATTTGATTGTAAAATTTTAAAAGAAAAATAATGTTTTTTTGTTTACATTTTTCCTATTTGATTGACTTTTTTGATTGTAAAATTTTAAAGGGAAAATAATGTTTTTTTGTCTGCATTTTTCCTCATTGTGATTGACTTTTTTGATTTGATTGTAAAATTTTAAAGGAAAAATAATGTTTTTTTGTCTGCATTTTTCCTCATTGTGATTGACTTTTTTGATTTGATTGTAAAATTTTAAAGGGAAAATAATGTTTTTTTCTCTGCATTTTTCCTCATTGTGATTGACTTTTTTGATTTGATTGTAAAATTTTAAAGGGAAAAATAATGTTTTTTTGTCTGCATTTTTCCTCATTGTGATTGACTTTTTTGATTTGATTGTAAAATTTTAAAGGGAAAATAATGTTTTTTTTCTCTGCATTTTTCCTCATTGTGATTGACTTTTTTGATTTGATTGTAAAATTTTAAAGTAAAAATAATGTTTTTTTCTTTGTCTGCATTTTTCCTCATTGTGATTGACTTTTTTTGATTTGATTGTAAAATTTTAAAGTAAAATTAATGTTTTTTTTTGTCTGCATTTTTTTCCTCATTGTGATTGACTTTTTTGATTTGATTGTAAAATTTTAAAGTAAAATTAATGTTTTTTTTTGTCTGAATTTTTCCTCATTGTAATGGACTTTTTTGATTTGATTGTAAAATTTTAAAGGGAAAATAATGTTTTTTTTCTCTGCATTTTTCCTCATTGTGATTGACTTTTTTGATTTGATTGTAAAATTTTAAAGTAAAAATAATGTTTTTTTGTCTGCATTTTTCCTCATTGTGATTGACTTTTTTGATTTGATTGTAAAATTTTAAAGGGAAAATAATGTTTTTTTTGTCTGCATTTTTTCCTCATTGTGATTGACTTTTTTGATTTGATTGTAAAATTTTAAAGGGAAAATAATGTTTTTTTTGTCTGCATTTTTTTTCATTGTGATTGACTTTTTTGATTTGATTGTAAAATTTTAAAGGGAAAAATAATGTTTTTTTTGTCTGCATTTTTCCTCATTGTGATTGACTTAATTGATTTGATTGTAAATTTTTAAAGTAAACTTAATGTTTTCTTCTGTCTGCATTTTTCTCCTCATTGTAATGGAGCTTTTTTGAATTTGATTGTAAAATTTTAAAGTAAAATTAATGTTTTTTTTTGTCTGCATTTTTTCCTCAT
>CM067378.1:120357361-120473401 GCA_034510155.1 Eucriotettix oculatus
TTACGTTTCCGAAGTTGGAGGAATTCCTTAAGTTCTCAATCTGACAGCCTTTGTTATTCCACACAACACTCCTTTACCTTGGTTTTCCCTCTATTAATCCTCATATTGAACTCTTTCTCTAGGACTACGTTCATGCCATTTATTGCCCTTTCCAAGTCTTCTTATGACTCCTCCCCCTCCCCCTAATACTACAATATTTCTGCTGCTCCTAGAAATATTATTCCTTTTCCATTTTCAGTTTTAACTTTCTCTCTTGTCTTAATCCTTTCTTGGTTACGGCTTTCTTTTCGTCATCTTCTATTTTACTGTACAATTGCCTGTCTTCTGTAGAGGTTATGTATAAGCCTCCTTTTATCGACATTTAATTCCTTTCCTCTTCAAAATCCTCAATAGAGTGATCCAGTTCACATTATCGAAGGCTTTCTTTTTTTTCTTCTAAATCTACAAATTCCATGAACTTAGGCTGTTTTTTTTTTCTTATTCTCTCTTATAAAAAATTAGCCACTTCTCTTTTTCCCCTACATTCTTCCCTAGAAAAGCAAAACTGATCTTCTCCTTAACTTGCATTTTTATTTGACGTCCAATCCCTCCTATACACTATTGTCGTCAATACTTTGCATACTTAACTAATTGTCCCTCATCTATCATCTATGGGTATTGGGTATAATTACGCCGGTCCTAAAAAATCCTTCCTGGTATTTTTCCTCATTCGTAGATTCGGCAAACTATTCTTAGATTTTACAGCCATGACGTTACTGCTGCTGCTTTTTCTTCGCCCGGATGATCTTATCAACTGGCCTGGAATGATGTCAATGCCTGGCACTAAAAATTTTATTTTGAATGCATGCAAAAGGTTGAATATATGATTATCTATTTCATAACAAAACTAAAAAAAAACAAGTAAATATGTGTGTCGTGGAATACAAATTAAATTTGTTACAAAAAATATTTTAAATAAATAGGTTACTACTTGTTATTTGTCGGGAAATACTTGTTTTTCTGCTGTCATGTTTAAGAAAGGAGACGAAACGCTAGGGATAAAAAATAAGTTATAAATTTTTAAAACTGACTGTTTTTTTGGACCAAGTGTCTCGTTAAATTAAAAAAAAATGCTTTTAAAAATATCACGTTTTGAGTTGCTTCAATCCTGAGTTCATCTTCCTCGTTGTTGTTGTTTTGTATTGGAGAAGGAAAAACAGATTTGCCTCAGAGAACAACGGTAAGATAAGGGGAAGTCACGCGATTCTGTGAGAAACTCTGTCTAGACTCGTATTTAGTGACATGCGAGACTCGGAAAGGATTCCTAGGGAAGAAAAGAAAATAGTTTTGTGAGAAAGAGAGAGAGAGAGAAATAGAGAGAGAGAGAGACAGAGAGAGAGAGAGAAAGAGAGAACGCTCAAAGAGAAAAATACGGTAGAAACACGAAAATTCCGTGGCGCTCCGACACGAACACTTGTAAGGTAACTCAAACACGAAATTCAACCTTACTAATTGTCTGTACTCCAGCGAGGAAGAGAGAGAGAGAGAGAGAGAGAGAGAGAGAGAGACAGAAACCTCTCCTCCGTAATTTACCCAAGACACGATAACAGAAAGGATTCTGGGAAGAAATGGCGGGCTGGCTTCGTCTCGCACCCTTTATAATATTACCAGGAGTTTCTACATCAAGTCCATTTACCATGTAATTGTTAATTAATAACAACTACCCTTGATTTACAAAATGGCGGACGTAATAATTAGCCCCATACAAACGAAGTTCTTACAGCAAAACCATTTCCTTTAAATCTGAATAAAATATATATTTTTTTCTATGCTCCTATTACATGAGCTAGGGATTGTCTTGTCTTATTTGCACTTAACTTATAATTAATAAAATAAAGTTTTGAAAAAATAATAAAAAATAATCGTTTCAAACGAAAACGAAAAAAAAACTGTTATCAAACAAATTTTTTTTCTTTACTTCTTCAGATACACAAAACAGACAAAAAGGTTTTTAATTTAGAAAAAAATTTTCCTTTTTTTTCACGGCGTAATTTGAACATATTTAAAAACATAAACGGCTCCCTCAGTCAAAAAAAAACCAGTTGCAATAGAGGTAAGTGAACAGAGGGGCGAGAGAGAGGGGGAGTGGGTGAGGGGGAGGGAGGGAAGCAGAGAGGGAAGCCATGGACGGTCTACCACTACAACAACAATAAAAACAAAATATTAACATTCGTATTAGTTGTTAGATTTGAGCCGAAAAAAAAATAAAAAAATATGTGTTACACGTCTATTTCTACACGCCTCAATATTTTATAAGAAACAAATAAACGTCATTATTTTTTTTTTAAAAAAGCAAAGTGTTAAGCAGTAAATGTAATTGGAAAATTGACTGAAAGGCTATAAAAATTACTGATAATATAAATAATGAATATAATTATTTTTAAATTAAAAATTTACTTTGGAATTTGCAGTGAAATCAGCTTTTAATTCGTTGGTGCACAGTAGTATTTTTTTTAAAAAAACAATTAAAATTTAATACTATGTAGTGTTTGTTGTTTGAAAATGCCGGGAAAAATATATTAATATCAATAATTATAAATAAAATTAAAATTTAATAATATGTAGTGTGTTTGTTGTTTGAAAATGCCAGAAAAAATATATTAATATCAATAATTATAAATTAAATTAAAATTTAATAATATGTAGTGTTTGTTGTTTGAAAATTCCGAGAAAAATATATTAATATCAATAATTATAAATTAAATTAAAATTTAATAATATGTAGTGTGTTTGTTGTTTGAAAATGCCGGGAAAAATATATTAATATCAATAATTATAAAAATTAAAATTTAATAATATGTAGTGTTTGTTGTTTGGAAATTCCGCGGAAAAATATATTAATATCAATAATTATATACAAAAAATAATTCTGTTTCGTTGGAAATATTTATCTGAGTCTACGTTTTTTTTAAAAATGAGTGACTGATGACGTAAAAAAATTTTTTTTTTGATAAAACGTCACGGAATATTAGACAATAATTACCGAAGTTTTAATTACAAATTTCCTATAATAGTTTGCAAACCCTAGGAATTTTTTTTCCGCGCATTGGGTCATTGGCTGTGGTGGCAGGTTAAAACCACCCCGTGAATGCAGGGTTTCTCTCTCTCTCTCCCCCTTGGCTTTCCTTAATTTATGTTCCGTCATTTTATTCTCGTCCTTCACCAGCCAAGTGCAGTAATTGGCTGTGTTAAATGGCGCCATTAAAATAATTTCAATACCCGCCCTCCTCTTCCCTCCTCTCCTCTTCTCTCCTCCTCCCCCACACAGGAGGCGTGCTGCACGCGAATATATAAAGCACACACTCAGACACACACATATACAGACAGACACTCGTAAGGTTTTCGGAGCAGAAATCCTGTGAAACTAGTTTCACACGCAAATACTAATTAGTTAAATAACCGCCGGAGGTTTACAAGTTTTCGACTACTTTTGATGTAACTTCTAGCTTTTTGAAAAAGAAATAATTTCTTTTTTTTCTTTTGGTTGTTGAAAAGTTGCATTTGCGCCACTGGGGGGAGGGGAAAAAAAATAAATAAAAAAGGAGGGGTCGGGGTTGAATAGCGTCTGAAGCGAAACTTTATAAGCGGTGATCCTTCATTATTATATTTTTGTGTGTAAAATAAATCACACCTGGAGAGTTTAAGGACCCACACAAAAAAAAATAATAATGGCAATACAAATTTTTTTTAAGTCTTTTCGTCATTCAGAACATTAAATTTTTTTTCGTCATTTTTTCTCCTACTGTAAACAGTGGCCCAATAAAAAAATTATTAAGGGATGAAATAGTGACCAGCAGGGGGAAATCGATCCTTTGACCACGCTGCAGATAGAAATATCCTGTTTTTTTAATACGGATGGACGGAAGGAGTTTTGATACTGAACAGTGGTAAGAATCTTTATTTTAATTTTATTACAGGTTAAAAAATATAAATGGGAAACATTAAGAAATCAAAAAGAAAAAAAATACCCTTAACGTTTCGTCTTTCTAGCGCGAGTTTCCTTCAATCAAAAAAAAAACATAGTTTGGGAAAGACGTACAGAAAAAAAACCCCGAATCCTAACAGAATGAGGTACATAATTATTCCAAAGTAATGATAGGAAAATTTCGTTCAAATTTAACAGCATAAAATGATGATTTCAACAGGTTATTTTTTTGGGCTGTAAAATGAACCATTTTCATTTTAACGATCTTTGTTTTTAATCAATTTATGAAAAAAAAATTTTTTTTTGGTAAATTCGTGGGTAACTTTTATAATTTTTCGTTACAGGACGTAGAGAGGAAAAAAAACTATAAGCTGAAAGAAATTATTTGGCAGATAATAAAACAATTAATACATATATATATAACGCCACACTCCTAATATTCACATTTATATTAGTCGTAATTAAATTTTTTTTACTTCAAAAGTCTTCCTTACCTTCGCTATCCTACTCTAATAATTACTAGGAAAATTTCTAAACTTCCTACAAAATATCCTTTACCAATCGAATAACCTTTGTTACTCTATTTTTTTTCCCACTGCATTGTGTTGTTTTTCCCTCTTCTATTAATCCTCATATTGAGAAATTTCTTCAGGATCACGTTCATGCCATTAACTATTATGGTTTCCAATTCTTCTTTTGACTCCCCTTAATACTACAATATTTATCGGCAAACCGCAGGGTTTTTATTTCTTCTCCTTGTAGACTTGTTCCTTTTCAATATTTCGTTTTAGCCTACTTACAATAATAATTAAATGTTTGAACATAGTTTTCTGATTTTAATAAGGTCAATAAGTCAGCATATAATTTTATAAAGGTTTAATTCATATATAGGTGTGATTTCTTTCTTTCTTTCTTTCTTTCTTTCTTTCTTTCTTTCTTTCTTTCTTTCTTTCTTTCTTTCTTTCTTTCTTTCTTTCTTTCTTTCTTTCTTTCTTTCTTTCTTTCTTTCTTTCTCTCTTTCATTCTTTCTGTCTTTCATTCTTTTGTTCTTTCATTCCTTCTCTGTTTAATTCTTTTTCTATTTCATTCTTTCTCTATTTCATTCTTTCTCCGTTTCATTCTTTCTCTGTTTCATTCTTTCTCTATTTCATTCTTTCTCTTTCATTCTTTCTCTCTTTCATTCTTTCTCTCTTTCATTCTTTCTCTCTTTCATTCTTTCTCTGTTTCATTCTTTCTCTGTTTCATTCTTTCTCCGTTTCATTCTTTCTCCGTTTCATTCTTTCTCCGTTTCATTCTTTCTCCGTTTCATTCTTTCTCTGTTTCATTCTTTCCCTCTTTCATTCTTTCTGTCTTTCATTCTTTTTTCTTTCATTCCTTCTCTGTTTAATTCTTTTTCTATTTCATTCTTTCTCTATTTTATTCTTTCTCCGTTTCATTCTTTCTCTGTTTCATTCTTTCTCTGTTTCATTCTTTCTCTGTTTCATTCTTTATCTGTTTCATTCTTTATCTGTTTCATTCTTTCTCTGTTTCATTGTCTCTCTCTTTCATTTCTTCTCTCTTTCTCTTTCTTTCTCCTTGGCTCTACAGCCCATTGAGGGGCCTGGGCCTACCGAGTCGACTGCGGACTCGAGTCTGGCTAGTTAACCACTGAACCACAGGAAGTCCTCGAAGTATGGTTAATATGTATTTTAAAAATATTGGCAACCTAGAACCACATATATGTAATATTTTGTAATTTTACGCGGCCCGACAAAGTCTCAGAAGTGAGACGAAACGTCGTATTTACGATAATTTAAGTAGTAATAAAAACGATACGCTGACTTATTGGCCCTTATTTTATTTATCATCCAAAAGTTTGAGTGGAGGAGAATTGAGGGCCTCTCCTCTCTCTCTCTCTCTCTCTCTCCTCTCTGCCATCTGGTGTCATGCATAATGTATAACAGCTCCGGCACGGTTGTCCTACTTAACTTACACGCTTAGTCAATTATGGAACGCCTAGATTCGTCGCTACAAATTCACTGTTTCAATTCTCGTCCTCAATGAAACTGACTGACGGGAAATACGGAAATTAGGTGCGGCGGAAAAATTTACAAACATAACTTTTTTTAATTTAATTTCTGTAATAATAATGTTATGTACATTTAAACGTCATAACCACATATATATATATATATTATTAATTTTATAATTTCATTATTTATAAATCGTTTCAAATAATTTTTTGTTTTTATTCAGGGACCCAAAAAATATAATTTCATTCACCACCTTTAAATTTGTTTAACCCTTTAGAAATATCAATTATTCAATAATTTAGTTTAAATCAGCCTCTTTGGCAACGTTTCGTCTCTCAGTTGAGACTTCTTCACGTAAAAAAATTTAGCAGCTGAAGAAGTCTCGAAATGAGAGACGAAACGTTGTAATATTTAATTTCCAAAATTTTTGACAAAGAGTCTGATTAACTCGTTATTGTATATTTAATTGACAGGTAAAATATTAAATATATTTATATATATATTTTTCGTTTTTTAGAAATCGTTTCAAATATATATTTTTTTGGTTTTTCAAATTCTGTAGTCGGCCCAAAAAAATTGTTTGATTACCACATTTAATTTTGTCATTTCTTAAAAATATAAATTTATTTAACAATGAGTTAAATGAGCCTCTTTGGCAACGTTTCGTCTCGCACCATAGACTTATTCAGCTGCTACAGTTTTACCTGAAGAAGTCTCAAATGAGGGACGAAACGTTGTAATGTTTAATATTTAATTTAAAATTTTTTTTTGACAAAAATCCTGATTTAACTAGTTATTATATATTTAACTGTCTGAAAATAAACTCTACTTAGTATCAAATTCGTTTCATTATTTACAAATCGTTTCAAATAATTTTAATTTTTGTAGTGGGGCAAAAAATAAAAAGTTGTTTCATTACCACCTTTAAATTGTCACCCTTTAAAAGTTTTCAATTATTCAATAATTTAGTTTAAATGAGCCTCTTTGGGCAACGTTTCGTTTTGCATTCGAGACTTATTCAGCTGCTACATTTTTACCTGAAGAAGTCTCAAATGAGAGACGAAACGTTGTAATGTTTAGTAATTTAAAATTAAAAATTCTGACAAAAAGTTTCATTTAACTCGTTATTATATATTTAACTGTCTGAAAAATACTCTATTTAATATAAAATTTGTTTAATTATTTAGAAATCATTCTAAATCATTTTAATTTTAATTTTATGTAGTGGAGCAAAAAAAAGCGTTTCATTACCACCTTAAAAATTGTCACCCTTTAAAAAATTTTCAATAATTTAGTTTAATTGAGCCTCTTTGACAACGTTTCGTTTGGTACGCATTCGAGACTTATTCAGCTGCTACCAATTTTTATCCTGAAGAAGTCTCGAATGAGGGACGAAACGTTGAAAATTTTAGTATTTTAAAATTTAAATAATCTGAAACAAAAAAGTCTAATTTAACTCGTTATTGAACATTTAATTGTCAGAAAAAACTCTATTTAATATCGAATTCGTTTCATTTTTTAGAAATCATTTCAAATAATTGTAATTTTAAATTTTTGCAGTGGGGCGAAAAAAATAACTTCATTCACCACCTTAAAAATTGTCACCCTTTAAAAATTTCAAATTAATAAATAATTAAGTTTAAATGAGCCTCTTTGGGCAACGTTTCTTTTCGAATTTGAGACTTATTGAGCTGCAACAATTTTTATCCTGAAGAAGTCTCAAATGAGAGACGAAACGTTGTAACGTTTAATATTAAAAATACCGACAAAAAGTCTGATTTTACTCCTTATTTTATATTTAATTGTCAAAAGACTCTATTTAATATCAAATTCGTTTCATTATTTAGAAATATTTTCAAATAATTTCAAATAATTTTTATTTTTATGTAGTGGAGCAAAAAAAGTTGTTTCATTACCACCTTAAAAATTGTCACCCTTTAAAAATTTTTCAATTATTCAATAATTTAGTTTAAATGAGCCTCTTTGGGCAACGTTTCGTTTGGTATTCGAGACTTATTGAGCTTGCTACAATTTTTATCCTGAAGAAGTCTCAAAATATACGACGAAACGTTTTAAGAATTTTCAATTTAAAAAAAATTCTGACAAAGAATCTGGTTCCTAAAAATCCTGAAATTTACTTGTTAAGGAAAGGCATTTTTTTTAAATGATATTTAACGTAGTAAACTTGTTGGTTTGTTTTCCAGACATTCTGAGGAGATCAATTTTATTTATTTACATATGTAACATGTAACATATTTGTTTTTTTCATAATCCCAATTTTAATTGAAATTTAATAAAGCTGTAACAGTTTTTCTCTGCCAAATGGTCAAAGGATTTAAAAAAATAATAATATCGATGTAAATTTACATTGCAAATAATGTTTCGATAATAACCCTTAAGGGTTTTGATGCGAAATAAAAATAAAATAAATAAACAAAAAAAGGAGGGTTGATTTAACTCATTATTCTTTTTTTTAATTGCCATATAAACTATTTAATATTAATGTTTTTTCCCCCCCTCCTTTTAAAGCCAACCCTGGTTGTATAGAATATTAAGGGCGCAGGTCTGTCTCTCCTCTCCCTCTCCCTCAATACTTATATGTGGAATATTCCCACACATGTGGCAACAACGCAACAACAATTCAATTGCTATTGTACCATAAATTTGTTTTTAAATTTCCCCCCTACCCCTATTATAGGTGAATAAGCTTGGTAAACGGAAATGGCACAGTAATAGAATCCATCTGATTTTAATATATCTATCTATATATGTATGTACAACTGTTTAGTTCAATTCAATGCAGGTAATTGCACAATACTGTACAGAGGAGGAATAAACAAGCCATTAATATTGTATCTGTATCTGTTAATAGGGGGAAATTACATTCAATACGCTTTCCTTCATCATCCCCTCCTCCCTTTTCAACAATTCAATTAAAAGCTTTATGTAAATCAAATAAATCGGTTTATCAGCCGGGAAAATATACATGAAATAAAAACGTTTAATTTATATTTAAATTTTTATTTAATACCGTAAAAACAACAAGGTTTCAATGATTCTCTTAAGGGTAATAACCTGAAGAAGGTGCTAATAAGTGCAGAAACGTTGTTTTCTCTTTTCTAAAAAAAAATTTTTTAACGAATGAAGTCTAAAAAATGTTGAAGAGGAAAAAAAACGATTTACAAAAACTTTTAGTAGCAATTTAGTAATAAGCAAAAGCAAAAAATACTTGTTTTTTGTTTATACGAAGTTTTTAATATTTTTCATAACTACCTGAAGAAGGTAATAATAAGGACTGAAACGTTGTTTTCTCTTTTCCAAAGAAAACATTTTTTTATACGAATGATGTCTAAAAAATGTTGACAAGGAAAAAAAAGACGATTTACAAAAACTTTTAGCAGCAATTTAGTAATAAACAAACCAAAAATACTTGTTTTTTGTTTAGACGAAGTTTTTAATATTTTTCATAACTATAATAACCTGAAGAAGGTACTAATAAGTACCGAAACGTTGTTTTCTCTTTTCTAAAAAAATGTTTTTTTTAACGAATGAAGTCTAAAAAATGTTGACAAGGAAAAAAAAAGAAATTACAAAATTTTTTAGTAGCAATTTAGTAATGAAAAAAGCAAAAAAATACTTGTTTTCTTTTGTTTAGACGGAGATTTCAATATTTGTCATAACTATAATAACCTGAAGAAGGTACTAATAAGTACCGAAACGTTGTTTTCTCTTTTCAAAAAAAATCAATTTTTTAACGAATGAAGTCTAAAAAATGTTGACAAGGGAAAAAAAACATTTTACAAAAATTTTTAGTAGCAATTTAGTACTAAGCAAAAACAAAAATAATACTTGTTTTCTTTTGTTTACACGAAGATTTCAATATTTGTCCTAACTATAATAATAACCTCAAAAAGGTGCTAATAAGTACAGAAACGTTGTTTTCTCTTTTCTAAAAAAATTAATTTTTTGAACGAATGAAGTCTAAAAAAAATGTTCACAAGGAAATAAACAATTTACAATTTTTTAAATTTTTTTTCAGTCCCTGAAGGTAAACTTAAAGAAAAAAAATCTGATTATTTATTCTGAAAAATAGACATATTTTCTCCTTCTAATTACGGGAGGGTTAAACGTTTTATTCAACTCAACGTTGTTGGTTTCTGTTTCTGGGGGTTGAAACTGGGTTTTAACCATATTTCTCAGTTTTTCCCTTCCTTCTCCCCCCTTTTCTATATATATATAAGTTAAACTGCATGGGCGAAAGAATCCATCCTTGTCTTACTCCTTTCTCGATTACTGCTATCTTTTCCTTCATCTTCGATTATAATTACTGCTGCTTTGTCCTACCCTTATTGAAAAAACTATATATATATATATATATATATATTGCCTTGAAGCCTCACATCTTCCTTTTCATGTCTGTTTCTAATTTTTCTTCTGGGTTGTTAGTAAAAATCCGACCTCTTCGGGGTTGTTAGTAAAAAATTAGACCTTCCCAAACACAATTTTTCCGGCCCGTTCTTGTATTATTATTATTTTTTTTCCCTTCGCTGAAGGAAAAACCTTAAAGAAAAAAAAACCAACCTTTTTACTTATTTTGATAATTAGAAATTTTTCCTGATTCTAATTACGGGGGGTTAAACGTTTTATTTACCTCACCGTTGTTGGTTTCTGTAGCTGTGGGTTGAAACGCGGGTTTTAACGTACTTCGGGAGTGTCGCTGCTCGCCCGCGCCTCCCTCCTCCCCCCTCTGCATGAAGTCATTGAGCCTCGAGTATGACACAACACCTTCACCAGGGGGTGGACGAGGGGGAGGGGGGTAAGAAAGCCCCCCCACCCCTGTGTGTGTGTGTTCCTGGCGTCGTTGTCGTCATCATCGGATCAATGAAGGACTCTGGGAACATCACACGTGCTCCCACAATGGGCTAAGAAGGATCCTTCTCCCTCCCCACTCCTTTCTTCCATTACACGCCGCCATTCCGTCGCACCCTTCTTTCCCACCCCCTTCAGGAATGTTGTATTTACCCCCAACAACTACCACCTTCAGAATTCAATTACGTGGGTTACTGATGGTCTTGCCTCACACTCATTCTCAGGGAAAAGGTAATTAATTGTCTTCTTTGCTAATTGTGTTGTATATTTTTTTTATGATTTAAGGAAGTAGATCAGGTAGATGAGAGGAGGATGTGAAAAGAACCTATTTACCCTTAGAGAAAAGCTACCGAAAAAAAGATTAACAAGGGGGGAAAAAAGAAAAACTCCTACAGCAGCACCACAAATTTCGAAGCCTTCTGTTCTTTTTTCCTTTTCCCCAAATCCTATCGTCCACGTTTCGCACCCCATATAAAGCCCCACGCCCCATACCAACATTTTTTTAGCAACGATTTCACTAATATTCACACTTATATTACCCGTAAATTAATTCCTGTTCCTTGCTATCCTGTGCTGCTATCCTTCTATAGTAGCGTAATTCCTTAACTTAATCAAAAATATCCCTTTTCCCAATCCTAACAGCCTTTATTATTCCACTGTTTTCTCATACTACACTACTTTATTTTGGGTTTTTCCCCACTTTTATTAATCCTCATGTTGAACTCTTTTTCCCGTGACTCAGTTCATCCTATTCACTATATTAGCCGTAAGTAAATTCCTCTTCCTTGCTATCCTGTGCCTATCCTTTTATAGTAGCGTAATTCCTTAACTTTATCAAAAATATCCCTTTTCCCAAATCTAACAGCCTTTATTATTCCACTGTTTTCTCATACTACACTACTTTATTTTGGGTTTTTCCCCACTTTTATTAATCCTCATGTTGAACGAACTCTTTTTCCCGTGACTCAGTTCATCCTATTCATTATATTAGCCGTAAGTAAATTCCTCTTCCTTGCTATCCTGTGCCTATCCTTTTATAGTAGCGTAATTCCTTATCCTTATCAAAAATTTTCCGTTTTCCCAAATCTAACAGCCTTTATTATTCCACTGTTTTCTCATACTACACTACTTTATTTTGGGTTTTTCCCCACTTTTATTAATCCTCATGTTGAACGAACTCTTTTTCCCGTGACTCAGTTCATCCTATTTATTATATTAGCCGTAAGTAAATTCCTCTTCCTTGCTATCCTTCTATAGTAGCGTAATTCCTTAACTTAATCAAAAATTTTCCGTTTTCCCAAATCTAACAGCCTTTATTATTCCACTGTTTTCCCATACTACACTACTTTATTTTGGGTTTTTCCCCACTTTTATTAATCCTCATGTTGAACTCTTTTTCCCGTGACTCAGTTCATCCTATTTATTATATTAGCCGTAAGTAAATTCCTCTTCCTTGCTATCCTTCTATAGTAGCGTAATTCCTTAACTTAATCAAAAATATCCCTTTCCCCAATCCTAACAGCCTTTATTATTCCACTGTTCCCCCCATACTAGACTACATTTCCTTGGCTTTCCCTCTATTAATCCTAATATTTCTCCCTGTTCTGTTCTTACCCACACACACACACACTTCCCCCTCTAATTATTAATCATCTGTAATCATCAAGACCAATTTAATATATAACTTTATAAATTTCGTCTAAATATCCCTTTCTTATTCCACTGTTTTTTCTCACATACTATACTCCATCTACCTTGGTTTTCCCACTTTTATTAATCCTAATATTGAACTCTTTCTCCACGACCCACGTTCATGCCATTTATTACGGTTTCCTCTCCTCCTTCTTCTTCTGATTATCCTTAACACCACAAAATCGTCGGCCAAGCGTTAAGTCCTTAGCTATTATATATTTTTTTAAATTTATATTAAATTATTATTATTATTATTATTATTGATTTACTATGAAATAGTTTTACTTAATTGTGTAAAAAAACCAGTTATTTTTTCACCTAGGACTGCTTTAAAAGGAAAATTAAAGCATTGTGTGTCCTTTAACCGTTTAAATGTTGATGTAATGGGTATTAAAAAAAACCTCTTTCTTTTTTCTTCGGTCACTGTTGTTTTTTTTTGGAGACATATTTGATATATTAAAATTGGTAATTTTTGGCAGTTATCCTTTTTCCACGTTTATCCTTATGATTTAAAAAAATCAATCAATATCTTCATTACAATTTAGTTCTTAAAAGGGTTTTATAAAGTATTAAATCAAAGGTTTTAAAAAAATGATTAGTGAATTATAACTTTATTTAAAATTTAATTATTACTGTAATGTTGGCAATGGGTGTTAATTTGGAAGCCCCGGTCCCCTTTCCCTTCCCCTTTCGTCCCCTGTTTTTTTACCACTAAACCATCTGAATTCACTCTATAGAGCGCAACGGAATTATCAATGATTATAAATAACTTATGTTGTTGTGTTGTTGTTGTTGTTGCTGTTGTATTTATTTTATGACTCAAAATGGCGTCGGGAGAGGCGAAACACTCAACTGTTTTAGAGTTTCACGTCATTGATGTGACAAAGAGAGAAAAATTTTTGTTTTTTATGTTCGCGACCAATATTTTATGATCGGTGGAAGTATATATTTTTCCTCCCTCCTCCCTCTCTCTCTCCTCCTCCTCCCCCTTCCTCCCTCTCCTCCCTCCGCATCCGTAGCACCTTGATTTACGCGGGGGCGTGCGTCCCTCACCCTCCTCCCTCTCATCCCCTCACCCACCCTCACCCTCACCACCCTTTCAACTCATCCCCCGGACTACTTTGTCTCTCGCTGTGTTTCATAACTCCAATTTAGGACGAGCTGCAATATTGATACGAAGCCTGTGTATTGTCGCTCGTCATTCGTTACTCCCTCAAGTGGCTGACATTTTCGGATGCCTATAAATAATACCCCTTTTTCTCTCTCTTTCCTTGCGTAGAGGTCGTTCGTCCTTCCACGTCACTCACTTCACAAAGTGTTCCTCTCTCTCTCTCTCTCTCTCTCTCTCTCTCAATCATTCAGGCGAATGGCTAAATTCCTTCTCTGTAATTTTTTTTTTGTTTTTTCTCCTGTCTTCTTCTTGAGATTTCAAAGGGTTCAAGTTCGTCGACCTTAACCTCGCCGGAGGTCAGGGTTTAGAAAATTTTCGTTTTATCGCAATAGAGTCGTAGTCCACTGCCAAAATTTTTGCTGCCTTGTCTACCCTGCAAACCCAGAACCTTATCTATTTACTGCTAGAAACTTCTTTTTTTCGTAATATTCTCCTTTGTTTTACAAACATTTGGTTTCGTCAATTCGCTTCCACCTGTACACTCTTACCCAGAAAGCAATGCAAATTATGCCTTAGTGAAAAGTTATGTTTAGAACATAATTGCTCGGTTGTTGCTTCATTTTTTTTTCGTTTCTGTAACCCAAAACAGTCCGCGTTTCACACCGCTCTCTCTCTCACCTTCTCTCTTTCCCTTCATGCCTCAATCCCCCCTTTCCCTCCAGTCTCTCTCCCTTCCTGTCTCAATCCGACCTCTCCCTCCTCTCTCTCCCCCTCTCCTCCTCCTTCCTGCCTCAATCCCCCTCTCCCCTCTCCCTTCTCTCTCTCTCCCTTTCGACCTCAATACCCCCTCTTACTTCTGTCTCTCCCTTCCTGCCTCAATCCCCTCCCCCTCCTCTCTCCCTCTCCCTCTCTCCCTCCTTCCTGTTTCAATCAACCCTCCCCCTCTCTCTCCCTCCATTTCTGCCTCAATCCTTCCTCTCCCTCTTCTCTCTCCCTCTCCCTCTCTCCCCTATTCCTGCCTAAATCCCCTTTCTCCCTCGTCCCTCTCTCCCTTCCTGCCTCAATCCTACTTCTCCGTCCTCTCTTCCTCTTCCCCATTCTACCTCAATCCCCCTCTCCCTCCTCTCTCTCTCCCTTCCTGCCTGAATCCGACCTCTCCATCCTCTCTCTCCTCCTCTCCCCATCTTCCTGCCTCAATCGACCCTCTCCCTCCTCCCTCTATTTCTCCCTTTCAGCCTCAATCACCCCTCTCCCTTCTCTCTCGCTCCCTCCCTTCCTCCCTCCTCTCTCTCTCTCTATATATATATTAACTGTTGTCTTATTGAAAAAATTAATTCACTTACATCCCGGAGGCTGGTTGTTACCGCTTTGGCAACCGTGTCATCCCTTTTCCCGTGGACGACCTTCACGTAGCATTCCAGTGTCTTTTTTTAAAGAAGATCATGGAGGTCTCTGCCATAAACGAGACCAAAATTAATCTACTGATTGTTTTCGTGGCCCATATTAATAATCAGCGTTATATGACGATATATTTTTTGGAAGGGGGGTGGAAGAGGGGCCTGGGCTGTTGGACCACGTTTGGCAAAGAACGCCGAAGAAGAACAACAACGTGGCCCAACAGGTCCCCCCGCCCCTGCCCCGCCCCCACCTCCCACCCCCCCAAAAAAAAAATTCATCGCCGTACAATGCCGCGACCAATTAAGTTGATTCAGGAATACGGTAACATATTTTCCAGTGTTGGTAAGTATCGAGGGGCAGTTTCCCTCCCTCCCTCCCACCCCTCAAACAGCAACATGATGGAGTCGATTCTCTCGGGAATCAGATTTCAAACGAAGCTTTCAAATTGATTTGCCGTGTCCCGGGGCCAGAGTTTTCGTCTGAAGGGTTGGTTGCCTGCCTGCTTGCTTGCTTGCTTGTATAATGTACGAAGCTTGTATTGATTGGAGAATAAAGCGGTCATTGCTATTGAATTCCTGCTTTGATTGAAACGGAAACCCGCCCCCGCCTTCCTCCGCCCCCCCTGTCCACCCCCTTTTTTCTCCCCTCCCCGTCCCTCTCCGACATCCTGAATTAAGTAGCCACAGTGCTCCAAGCACCACCATAGAGGCCCACGTTTCTCTCTCTCTCTTTTCTCCTTTCTTCTCCTTTTTTTTCCGCCGCCGCCTCCGCCTCCGCCTCCACCAACCGACCGCTCTACTTTAATTAGATTCGAGTGTGACAAGGCTTTTGCACGTGCGCGCGGTCGAACCATTTGAGACGTGATTCATGCAAATGGCTTTCACGCCGAATTTAATCATTTAACCAGCGTTCCTGTTGTATACCTACTCTCTCTCTCTCTCCCTCTCTCTCTCTCCCTCTCCCCCTCACTCTCTCCCTCTCTCTCCCTCACTCTGTCACCGAACTACTACTACTAGTTGTTGCATTTAATTTGCATCGCCGTTGCAGGTAGCGAGTTACAACTACCCCAACACCTCCCCTCCACCACCTCCACACCTCCGCACCACCCTCCAGTCTCACCCGATAAACACGTGCACTATTTTAAATAATTGAATTGAGCTCGCTGGTACATTACATCCTGCGTGTTTCATCCTCGTTTATTGGAAAAGGTAACAGAGCGTATCTCCAAACCCCTCTTTGTTATCCTACGAAGGTTTCTTCTAGTGAGTAAACAGTTTTCTTGGGACCTACACCCAGGGTCCAGGTTTGTATTTTGCCTTTTTCTATATTCCATATTATATTTCTTTCATGGCCTGTTCTGTAAATATAAGTTAAAACCTCATGGGCGACAGACTGCTGCATCCTTGGCTTACTCCTTTCTTGATTACGGCTTTCTTTTTTTCGTCTTCTACTCGTTCTAACTTACTTCCTCTTCATGGATTAGGCTACTGCCTGTTCCGACCTCAACCTTTATTCCATTTCTTTCTGGGACGACCGACATACCCTTTTTTTCCCCCAAAAAGAATGGTATTGAGAGGACATCTTTGACATTCTATGTTCATCCATTCTGAGAACCTGACTTTTCCAATTTGCTCTATTTTTGGAAAAATTCTATCATTCAGTGTGTTAATATATATCTATATGTAGCTGCTTTCTTATTTCTTCATTTCTTATTTTATCGCTCCGGGAGTATCCTTTTCACAAGATCTTTGATTTTCAAGTCTTCTTCTGACTCCCCTAACACTACAATGTCACAGGATTCTTATTTCTTCTCTTTGCAGTCTTATTCCATTTCCCATTTTCCGTTTTAGCTTCGTCCATCACCTGGTCTACATATTAGTTAAACAACAACTATGGACATCCTTTTCTTGTCCTTTGTTGATATCTGCTTTCTTTTCCCCGTGATCTTCAGTTCTAATTATATCTGACTGCTTGTGTATAAGCATCTCTTTATTTCTTTCTGTTTTTCTTTCTATTTTTCTTTCTTTCTTTCTCTCTTTCTGTTTTTCTTTCTATTTTTCTTTTTTTCTTTCTCTCTTTCTGTTTTTCTTTCCAGTTTTCTTTCTTTCTATATTTCTTTCTTTCTTTCTTTCTTTCTTTCTTTCTTTCTTTCTTTCTTTCTTTCTTTCTTTCTTTCTTTCTTTCTTTCTTTCTTTCTTTCTTTCTTTCTTTCTTTCTTTCTCTCTTTCTTTCTGTTTTTCTTTTTTTCTATCTTTGTTTCTGTTTTTCTTTCTTTCTGTTTTTCTTTTTTTCTATCTTTGTTTCTGTTTTTCTTTCTTTCTTTCTTTCTTTCTTTCTTTCTTTCTTTCTTTCTTTCTTTCTTTCTTTCTTTCTTTCTTTCTTTCTTTCTTTCTTTCTTTCTTTCTTTTTCTTTCTTTCTGTTTCTTTCTTTCTATCTTTTTTCTTTTTTACTTTCTGTCTTTCTTTCTTTCTGTTTTTCTTTCTTTATTTCTTTCTATTTTTCTTTGTTTCTTTCTTTCTGTTTTTCTTTCTTTCTATCTTTCTGTTTCTTTCTTTCTCTCTTTGTTTCTTTCGGGTTATAGAAGACGAATTCGTTAGAACTACTTAATTAGAACAACTGAAATTACATTTGTTTTAAAAAAACATAACCGGCTTAAACTATGTTCTAAATTTTAATTTACTATAAAATATGACGATTTTATTGGATATTTAAAATAATTGAAATAATAATTATATTAAAATCAAAGGCAAATGAAAGTGAAACATTCACGATATTCAATTAACGTCTTTTATAAAAAAAGGATTAGTTTAATTAATGTGTGACGATTATATAAGCCTAGTTAAATAGGTTGTATTAGGTTTAGTTAAATATTAATTAGGGTTGCATGGAATTTGTCAATCCAGCGAGACGCAAAAATATAAAAATTAGGTAATGAAGAATAATGAATTAAATTATTTAAAAAAAAATTAACTACATGTCTTTAACTTATAGATTCGTCGGGTTACATGAAATATAGATAAAATGAGTCAGACTATCAAAATTGAAATAGAAAAATTAAATAGAAAACTGATAATTATTATTAATTTTTGAGAAATAAATTACATCAGAATGGCGGACAAAGGGAGAACTGAGGTCGCTAAATTAATCAGGTAATTATTTAAACGAGGATAGTTGACGAGGCTCAGGACACGTCAATAGCCAATTAAAATAATAGTTGGACTATGGAGGAAGAGCTTTGACGCAAAACGGAACCTGAATAATCCGACTCACCTTTAAATTTTAAGTGATTAATTAGTATAATAGCGAGGACGAAACGTTGATGACTCTTGATCCTCCGTGATTAAACGTTTAAATGCACAACGTGACGTGTGAATAATGGAATTAGGAGGGCGACCGACGGAGGAACTCTAAATCACACATTACATGGAAATTTATTAATATTTTCCTCTTTTGTAATCTTTTTGAAAATAATTTTAACCTTTTTCCCTTCGAATAGTCGTATATTTATTAATATTTTCCTGTTTTCTAATCTATTTCAAATTCATTTATCCTTTTTCCTTTGTATTGAACTTAATTAATAAAAAAAATTCTGTATTGTAGTCTATTTAAAATTAATTTTATACTTTTTCCTTTGGATTGAACTTAATATTAATATTTTCTGTTTTGAGTTCTATTTGAAATTAATTTCGAACCTTTTCCCTTCGAAAAGTCGTATATTTATTAATATTTTCCTCTTTTCTAACCTATTTGAAATTAATTTTAACCCTTTTCCTTCGAAAAGTCGTATATTCATTAATATTTTCCTGTTTTCTAACCTATTTGAAAATAATTATAACCTTTTACCTTCGAAAAGTCGTATATTTATTAATATTTTCCTGTTTTCTAACCTATTTGAAACTAATTATAACCTTTTTCCTTTAAATATTCGTAAATTTATTAATATTTTCTGTTTCGAAAACTATTTGAAATTACTTTTGAACCTTTTACCTTCGAATAGTAGTATGTTTATTAATATTTTCTGTTTTGTAATCTATTTGATATTAAGTTTAACCTTTTTCCTTCAAATAGTTGTACATTTATTAATATTTTCCGTTTTGTAATCTATTTGCTATAATTTCAAACTTTTTTCCTTCGAATAGTCGAAAATTTATTTACATTTTACTAAGAGGAGAGATATGATTAATAAGCCACGTTTTAAGACACGATGGTCTTGTAAAATTGACACCAGGTCAAAGTAAGGATGGAATACGATCAGTAGCTTAGGGAGTGTGTAGTAGTTATGAGGAAATGAAAAGGCCAGTGTCATCATAGCAAAGTGTTGCTCTGGTTTCATTGTAGAATAATGTTCCTGATGTTTCCTGGATCACTGTTTCCCCATTTTTTTTTATAAATTCGAAAACATATTGACGCATTTTAGTAAACATGACCGCCTTACCTTTGCTACCATTTATTTTGAATTTATTTCTCTTAACCCAACTAATTAGAATATTTAAGTTTATTTTGGAGATCAGCTGATCGCCTTACTTTTCCCTAATATTTATTTTTAATTTATTTCCCTTAACCAAACTAATTAGAATATTTAAGTTATTTTGGAGATCAGCTGATCGTTTATTACAATTTATTTTGAATTTATTTCCCTTAACCCAACTAATTAGAATATCTAAAATTTCCAAAATAACTTAAATATTCTAAGTTATTTGGAGATCAGCTGATCGCCTTACTTTTGCTACTATATATTTTGAATTTATTCCTCTTAAGTTATTTTGGAGATCATTTGATCGCATTTCTTTTATTACTATTTATTTTGAATTTATTTCTCTTAACCCAACTAATTAGAAAATATTTAAGTTATTTTAAAGATCAGCTTATCGCTTTACTTTTGCTACTATTTATTTTGAATTTATTTCCCTTAACCCAAGTAATAAGAATATATCTAAGTTATTTTGGAGATTATCTGATCGTCTTACTTTTGCCTACTATTCATTTTGAATTTAATTCTCTCAAACCAACCAATTAGAATATTTAAGTTTTTATGGAGATCAGCTTATCACCTTGCTTTTGCTACTACTTTTTTTTTCAATTTATTTCCCTTAACCCAACCAATTAGATTATTCATGTTATTTTGTAGATCATCTGATCGCCTTACTTTTGCCTACTATTTATTTTGAATTTATTTCCTTTAACCCAACTAATTAGAATATCTAAGTTATTTTGGAGATCAGCTGATCTACTTTTGCCTACTTTTTATTTTGAATTTATTTCCCTTAACCCAACTAATTATAATATTTAAGTTATTTTGGAGATCAGCTGATCGCCTTACTTTTGCTATTATTTATTTCTCTTAACCCAACTAATTAGAATATTTAAGTTATTTTGGAGGTTAGCTGATCGCCTTACTTTTGCCTACTATTTATTTTGAATTTATTTCCCTTAACCCAACTAATTAGAAAATATATAAATTATTTTGGATATCATCTGATCGCCTTACTTTTGCTATTATTTATTTCTCTTTAGCCAACTGATTAGAATATTTAAGTTATTTTGGAGGTTAGCTGATCACCTTACTTTTGCCTACGAATTATTTTGAATTTATGTCACTTAACCCAACTAATTAGAAAATATATAAGTTATTTTGGAGATCAGCTGATCGTCTCTATTTTACCTACTATTTATCTCTCTTAACCCAACTAATTAGAATATTTAATTTATTTGGAGGTTAGCTGATCGCCTTATTTTTGCTATTATTTATTGTCTCTTAACCAATATTGATATTTATTATTTTAGTCAGCTATGCTATTTATTTGATTTATTTCTCTTAACCCAACTAATTAGAATATTTAAGTTATTTTGGATATCATCTGATCGCCTTACTTTTGCTATTATTTATTTCTCTTAACCCAACTAATTAGAATATTTAAGTTATTTTGGAGAACAGCTGATTGGCTTACTTTTGCCTACTATTTATTTTGAATTTATTTCTCTTAACCCAACTAATTAGAATATTTAAGTTATTTTGGAGATCAGCTGATCGCCGTTTTTGACTACTATTTATTTTAAATTTATTTCTATTAGCACAAATAATTATAATATATAAGTTATTTTGGAGATCAGCTGATCGTCTCTATTTTGCTTATTATTTAATTTATCTAATTCCAAATAATTAATATTTAATTATTTGGAGATCAGCTGATCACCTTACTTTTGCCTATTATTTTATTTCTCTCTTAACCCAACTAATTAGAATATTTGAGTTATTTTAAAGATCAGCTGATCGCCTTACTTTTGCTACTATTTATTTTGAATTAAATTTTTCCCTTAACCCACGTAATTGGAATATTTAAGTTAATTTGGAGATGAGCTGATCGCCTTACTTTTGCTATTATTTATTATCTCTTAACCCAACTAATTAGAATATTTAAGTTATTTTGGAGATCAGCTGATCGCCTTACTTTTGCCTACTATTTATTTTGTATTTAATTTCCTTAACCCAACTAATTAGAAAATATATAAATTATTTTGGAGATCATCTGATCGCCTTACTTTTGCTATTATTTATTCCTCTTAACCCAACTAATTAGAATATTTAAGTTATTTTGGAGGTTAGCTGATCGCCTTACTTTTGCCTACTATTTATTTTAAATTTATTTCCCTTAACCCAACTAATGAGAATATTTAAGTTATTTTGGAGGTCAGCTGATCGCCTTACTTTTGCCTACTATTTATTTTGAATTTATTTCCTTTAACCCAACTAATTAGAAAATATCTAAATTATTTTGGAGATCAGCTGATCGTCTCTATTTTGCCTACTATTTATGTCTCTTAACCCAAGTAATTAGATTATTTAATTTATTTTGGAGATCAGCTGATCACCTTACTTTTGCCTACTTTTTATTTTTAATTTATTTCCCTTAACCCAACTAATTAAAATATTTGAGTTATTTTGGAGATCAGCTGATCGCCTTACTTTTGCTATTATTTATTATCTCTTAACCCAACTAATTAGAATATTTAAGTTATTTTGGAGATCAGCTGATCGCCTTACTTTTGCTATTATTTATTTCTCTTAACCCAACTAATTAGAATATTAAACTTATTTTAAAGATCAGCTGATTGCTTCAATTTTGATAAATTGAATTTATTTCCCTTAACCCAACTAATTAGAATATTTAAGTTATTTTGGAGATCAGCTGATCGCCTTACTTTTGCCTACTATTTATTTTGTATTTATTTCCTTAACCCAACTAATTATAAAATATCTAAGTTATTTTGGAGATCAGCTGATCGAATTAATTTTGCTATTATTTATTTTGAATTTATTTCTCTTAAGTCAAGTAATTAATTTTGGAGATCAGCTGATCGCGTAGCTGATCGCGTTACTTTTGCTATTATTTATTATCTCTTAACCCAAGTAATTAGAATATTTAAGTTATTTAGGAGATGAGCTGCGTCACTTTCTTCCCCCCTTCCCCCTTCCCCTGGAGTAGATTTCCCCAGTCATGGGCAAAGTAATTTTGAATCATCTACAGACGTGACAGTGTGTGTGTTCCTCCTGGTGGATGGTAATAGAAAGTAGCGAGATGGCGGCTGGCTGTAAGTCACGTGAGGTGGTGGTCGCCGCGGAAGTCCTTATCAGGACCTGTCCTGTAATGCAGGAAACCTGGACGCGTAAATCAGGAGCCAGGAACAAACCTCGGTAAAGTGCTCCTTTAAATTATAGCCTCAGCGGTGAAATATCAGTCTCCTGCGCGTCCATGAATATTTCATCCAACCCAACCCCCAACCCCTTTTCCCCTCCTCCCCTTCCCACCTCTTCCCTTTCCCACCCCACACGAAAATTCGGAAATTATAGTATGCCTCTTGCGGCTTGGCCAACGCCTACCCTTGAACGATCCTGCCCAAATACACACACCCTTTCCCCCTCTTCCCTTTCAGTCAGGACTACAAATTACGGCGACGTGTAATACTTTAATTATCCTCACTGCCTGACCTGGACACACGGAACCCCTTAAATCACGCGCTTCACGGACGAAATAAATATATCTATTCCTCCCCCACCCCCCCCACACACACCTCCCTCGTTGTTTACTGTTATTAGTACGCGAGGATCAACACGAGAAATAAAAAGGGGAACATACAACTTAATTCGAAGTCGTTAGAGTAGACACGCTACACGCGGCGACGAGACGGTGAAGAGGACAGAAATTGAAAAGAAAAGAAAAAATAAATTAGTAAAATAAAAATAAATTATTATTAAAAAAAATAAAACGAAGAATAGCCAAAAGTTAGAAATCAAAACAACGTTTCGTCTGTCAGTTTTACGGACACATCAGTTCTTTATTTACTGACATAAGGAGTCCGTGAAGGTCAGAAACGAAACATTTTTTTTGTATTTCTTTTTTCATTTCTCATATTTGGCAACATTTTTATTTTTAAAATTTTTAAAATAAAATTATATATATATATTTTTTATTGACAATTATTATTTAAAAATTAACATTTATAAAGTTGTTAAAGAATATATAGGCTTTTGGATAGACTGAATGAGAAGTTTCATGGGATTTTCACCCGGGTGAAGAAACGACGTTTCGAAGGCTAACTCCACAGCCATCGTCGTCAGTTACCTGATGACGGGTGAAATCCCCGAGGACTGATCATTCTACATATTAAAATTTATTAAGCACCGGGTCACATTAAAAATTTATGGATGACGTTTCGATGAATAGCTCATCCGTCTTTATCATCTTCATTTTCTTTTTACCTCTCTGTTTGCCATTAAGTCTCAATTTCAATCTCTCTCACTCTCTGTCTCTCTCGCTCTCTCTGTCCCTCTTTGTCTCTCTCTCTCTTTTTTCTGTTTCTTTTTCTGTCTCTTTTTTTACTGTCTCTCTTTCTTTCTTTCTCTTTTTATGTCTCTCTCTCTCTCTTTCTCTAGCTTTCTTCATCTGTTTCAATCTCTATTTCTCTGGCTTTGAATCTGTATCTAGCTAAATTTCTCTGTATCTAACTTAATTTCTCTTTATCTCTGTCTATCTAAATTTCTCTTTATCTGTTTCTATCTAAATTTCTCTGTCTCGATCTAAATTTCTCTTTATCTGTTTCTATCTAAATTTCTCTTTATCTGTGCCAACTAAATTTCTCTGTCTCGATCTAAATTTCTCTGTCTCGTTCTCAATTTCTCTGTCTCGTTCTCAATTTCTCTGTCTCTATCTCAATTTCTCTGTCCCCATCTAAATTTCTCTGTCTCTATCTAAATTAATCTTTCTCTATCTAATTTTATTTGTCTCTATCTAAATTTCTCTGTCTCTATCTTAATTAATCTTTCTCTATCTAAATTTCTCCGTCTCTATCTAAATTTATCTTTCTCTATCTAATTTTATTTGTCTAGATCTAAATTTTTCTTTATCTGTTTCTATCTCAATTTCTCTTTATCTGTGTCTATCTAAATTTCTTTGTCTAGATCTAAATTTCTCTGTCTAGACCTAAATTTCTCTGTTTTGATCTAAATTTCTCTGTCTCTATCTAAATTTATCTTTCTCTATCTAATTTTATTTGTCTCTATCTAAATTTCTCCATCTCTGTCTTAATTAATCTTTCTCTTTCTAAATTTCTCTGTTTCTATCCAAATTTCTCTGTCTGGATGTAAATTTTTTTTTCTGTCACTATCTCTATTTTTCTATCTGTCTCTGCCTATTTTCTCAATCTTGAACTCTCCCTTACTGCTCTCAATCTACCTCTCCTTCCCAATCTCTCTCTCTCTCTCTCTCTCTCTCTCCCTGTGTCTCTCTTTTTTTTCTGTCTCAATCTCTGTCTTTCACACATAAAAGCTCCTATCTCTTTCCGATCACCCACTCCAAAAAAAAGAGCGACTTTGCCGATCACTATATAAGTCGAGAATTATTTTAGTTTTGTCACGTTCTCCTCTCCCTCCCTCCCCTCCCCCCTCCTCCCAAAATAATGTAAATAAATACCCTCTTAATTAGAAAGTAATCAATTAATAACATAACAAAGGGAAGCGGAACCATTAGAAGAATCATAATAACCCGGCAGCCATAGACCCCATGCACTCCATAATGGCGTCGGCTAATTAAACATCCTACTGACACTACTATTTCAGATTCTCTGTTACGGGGTATTTTATTTTTTTGGAAGGTTACTAAATATCCTTCATAAGTAGAATTGTTAATAGTGACGTACAAAGCACGTAATTAGGTGGGTGAGACTTGTCAATAACTCCCACACACTGTGTCCGGCTAATAATTTACAAACCCTGTGTGGGAGTGAGTCGCCGCTTCTTGCAATATTAAAAATCGTCCATTTTCCCCCTCAATTTTCCCTCTCACCCCTCAGCGTCAAATGTTAACACGGTACTGTTTTATTACTTCAGGTCTGCGTCACACACACAAAACAGTGATAATAAAAATTTACTCTCCCTCTTCTCTTTCCCCTTTCTCCCTTCCCTTTTCCCTTTTCCCTTTCCCCTTTTCTCCCACACACAACCATTACGTAATTTATTATTATCAACTCTTCAGTTACGTAAATTCATAACTTATTCACTTGTAATGGTGGAGCCACTTAATTGTTTATTTACTACAGTTCGTGGGATAGATCTCACTTCGTATTACGCGATATAAAAGATTATTTATGCATGCACTGTGGTGACGTCAAGAGGAACGGGGGGGAGAGAAAAGAGTATTTCAAGAAAAAAAATTAAACAGTTAGGAATAAATAAAAACAGAATTGTGCTTTGAAAGAGGGAACTTTTATGAGGCTCTGAAGAATTAATTCCATTAAAAACACAAAAGAGAAAAATAAATAAAACTTTTAAATGGCGTAATTATTTAGTATTTATAAGAGGATTTTGAGAAATATTAATGAAACAATATGACTTTGAATATTAGAGTTTGGCCTTAAACCGACTAAATGTTCCAATTATACGAGATATTTTTATCTAATAACTATCAATTTAGAAGAACAGTAAAAGTAAAAAAGCGTAGGCAAGAAAGGGCTTCGTCTAAAAAAAGCTGATTACCACCACCACCACAACAACAATAGTATTTCTTCTAATTTTCGTCGTCCCCCTGTTTCTCCTTACTTTGCTTCACATTATACTACCCCCCATAGTCTTTTTTAAAACCACTTAACGCCCCCCATAGTCTTTTTATAAACCACTTTACCCCCCATAGTCATTTAGAAAACCACTTTACCCCAAATAGTCTTTTTTAAAACCACTTAACCACCCATAGTCTTTTTAAAAACCACTTAACCCCCCCCCTTGGTCTTTTTAAAAACCACTTAACCCCCATTGTCTTTTTTAAAACCACTTAACGCCCCACATAGTCTTTTTAAAAACCACTTTACCCCCCATAGTCATTTAGAAAACCATTTTACCCCAAATAGTCTTTTTAAAAACCACTTAACGCCCCCCATAGTCTCTTTAAAAAATACTTTACCTCCATAGTCATTTAGAAAACCACTTTACCCCAAATAGTCTTTTTAAAAACCACTTAACCCCCAATAGTCTTTTTAAAAACCACTTAACCCCCATAGTCTTTTTGAAAACCACTTAACCCCCCATAGTCTTTTTAAAAACCACTTAACCCCCATAGTCATTTTAAAAACCACTTTACCCCCCCATAGTCTTCTTGGAAACCACTTAACCCCCAATAGACATTTTAAAAACCACTTAACCCACATAGTCTTTTTGAAAACCACTTTACCCCCTCCCTATAGTATTTTTTAAGGCCACTTCACCCCCTGATAGTCTTTTTAAAAACCACTAAACCCCCCCAATAGTCTTTTTAAAAACCACTTTACCCCCATAGTCATTTAGAAAATCACTTTACCCCAAATAGTCTTTTTGAAAACCACTTAACCCCCAATAGTCTTTTTAAAAACCATTTAACCCCCAATAGTCTTTTTGAAAACCTCTTAAGCCCCAATAATCTTTTTAAAAACCACTTAACCCTCCCAATAGTCTTTTTGAAAACCACTTAACTCCCCCCTCATATTCTTTCTGAAATTTTAATTTAACTACTTAACGGAAAACTAACTTAATGAATTTTATTTTTTTTTGTCATTGGATGTCCTGGATAAAATTTTTGAAAATATATAATGCATCAGTAGTGACTTTTGTAGGTACGTTTTTCAATAAGGGTGAGGAGTTAACTAAAGGCCCCATGTAAGCCCCTTTAAATAAATAAGAATTTTCATCAACACCTCTACACACAGCTTGCTTTTAATTCCATTTCTCTCTCTCTCTCTCTCTCTCTCTCTCTCTCTCTCTCTCTCTGTGTTATATAAACTTCTAAAATATAAATAACTACGTTAATTTGGAAGGTCGTTTCCCTAATTTAGAAACTTAAATGTAACCTCCCCCCTTTCCCCCACTAATTTAAGGCGAGTGGTTACGCGTTAACCCTTGGAAAAAGGAAACATATATAATTAAATATTGGTTTTCTGATTTAACAGTCGTTTATCTCTGTCGAGAGACTCTGACTGTGTGAACAGTTTCCCAGCCGTGGGAATACAAATGGACCGTCACTTGTCATCCATGACGAGCCTCAAATGGCGTGAGACACAATTATTAATCTTCAGGTGTGGGAAGGGGGAAAATGTCTTAAACACAAAGGGAAAGGAGGAGGAGGAATCCATGACGGTTGTTTAACTTTTCGTCTATGGATCTGAATTGGAGGAAACAAACCCCAACAAATCCTCATTAATCACTCAGTTGCAAACCGTCGCCAGGGGAACAAAGGATAATCAAGGCGTCTTCAGTAAAGACTAATTTAAAAAAGAAAAATCATTTAGAAAAATATTTTTGTTTAAGTGTTTTCCTTTACAAAAAAAATGGGGTTTGAGACAATAACCGCGCAGGTTTTTCTTTACAGAGAAACAACCAAGAAATAATTACACGTAAAAACTAGAGAAATGATACAACAAATATGGCGCAGTTGTTTGGAAACACTACATGCACACACACACAAAAGAAAAAGGGTCCGTTAAATAATGGGAAACTTTTAAATATAAATATAATGAACGATTAAGTGAGAACATCAGTTAATACACATACACAAAAAAGAGGACGTATAATAAAAAAATTCGTACTTGGTTCAGGCGGGGGAGAAGAATAACGACGAATAGAAGTTAAATTTGATCGAGAGATAATTTTTAATTTCAAAGAGGAAAGGAATAAAATATAGAGAAAAGGATGGCAGCTGTTTTAAGACCAAGAAGGAGGAAAAAAAGGAAAAAAAAACTGTCGCCCAAGCTCTTTAACTTATATGTATAGATAACACGTGACGTAGAAAATTGAAAAAAGGGAATGTTGAAAATGGAACCATATTGCAAGGAGGATAAACAGAAACAGTACGGATTGCCGAAGATTTTTTAGTAATAGGTGAAATCAACCGAAATCTCGGAAACAATAATAATAAATGGCATGAACGGGATCCTGGAGGGTTTCAAATATAAGGATTAACAGATGATGAAAATTTGGAAAAAAGTAATACAGAAATAAAATCAAAATTTCATGGAGAAGAAATAATATTTTTAAAAAGGTTTTTATGACGTCATTGTAGTAATTTAGAGGAATCAGAAAAAAAGACTTGGAAACAATAATAATAAATGGCATGAACGTGATCCTGGAGGAAGAGGTTTTAAATATGAGGATTAACTGATGATGAAAATTTGGAAAAAAGTAATACAGAAATAAAATCAAAATTGCATGGAGAAGAAATAATTTTTTTAAAAAAAGGTTTTTATGATGATATTGTAGTAATTTAGAGGAATCAGAAAAAAAGACTTGGAAACAGTAATAATAAATGGCATGAACGTGATCCTGGAGGAAGAGAGTTTCATTATAAGGATTAACAGATGACGGAAACAAAAATAAAATCAAAATGCATGGAGAAGAAATAATTTTTTAAAAAGGTTTTATGATAATATTGAATAAAATTTAGAGGAATCAGAAAAAGATTTGGAAACAAGGAAGGGATAGTACAACATGACGATTAATAGAGAGTGAAGAACCAAGGCAATTGAGTGTAGTAAGGGAAAACAGTGGAATAAAAAAGGTTTCTTAAATTGTAAAGGTAATTTTTAAAGGAAACTAGAGGAAATTCTGTTACTCGATTCGGCAAAAAGGGGGAAAACAATTACTTACGGCTCATATAATTAAAAAAAAATCACTATTAAAAATTTGGTTTTTGAGTGTGACGTCATATATGGGTGCGCGAAAGGTGGAAAAATGGGCAGTTGCAGACAAGGAAAAAGGAAATATAGAAGCATTTTTGGATGGAAGTGTTGTGCTGTAGGAGAATTAAAATGGGGTGGAATGGTATTTTTCCAAAGGGGGAACAGTGAAAAAAATTATGGGATGACTTTGAAGGAATAGATTAATAGGCTACGTTTTGAGACAAGCATAAGGGGATCAAATAGGAAACCCTACGCCTTGTCGATGATTTTGTAGGATAAAGGCGGTGAGAAGAAGAACTGGAAACCATAATAAATATCTTAAACGTGATCCTCAAGAGGAAGAGTTCAACATGAGGATGGGAAACAGTGGAATAACAAGGGGATATTTTTTAAGGAAGTTAAAGGAATTCCGCTACATCGGGGCAGCGTAATGACTAGAGAAGGAATAGCACAGGGAAATATGGAAGGGAGGAATTTACTTACGGGCTAATATGAGTGTGAATATTAGGAAAGGATTTTGTTATGGGGGCGTGACGTTATATTTGTGGGGGTGCGAAACGTTGACAAAAGGATTTGCAGAAAAGAAAAGAAGAGAAACCTTTGAAAATGAATAGGAAAATGCGATCGATGGCTGGAAACTAACCACCAAAGTCCTAAGCAGAATTAGGGGGAAGAGAGAACAGTGTTGAAGGGATTTTGAAGGGATCGATTAAAAGGCCACGTTTTGAGGTCTAGGAAACAAAAAATTAGCGTTAGAGGTGAAGAGAAGTGAAGCGGGAGGCAAAGGATGGAAAACGATAAGTAGATGTGTGGCGGAGGATGTGGCAGGATGAGCGAAAATTAAAAAAGAGTTCCATCCATGTAAGGGTTGCTTCAGTCTTTCGAATTAAACACTTGAAAATAAAAAAAAAGCCTTTACTACTGACTGTTTGGATGAGACAAACATTTGGACCGAAACGTCAAAACTTTTATATTTATATTTATTTTTAATTTTTTTTTCATTTAAATTATTATTAAATGAGGTTCGATTCGCCATTTCGTAACTTTTTCAGTGTGAAAAACACATTTTCGTGGCTCATCCCCCTTCCCCTCACCCACCCCCTTGGGCCTCCGTTGCATATGAAAAATTTGCATTTTATTACTAACCCAGGGCCGGACTACATACATACATATATATATATATAGCGAACCTGTCAATTTCATCTGTGGCTCCGGGAAGGAAATTTTCTTCCCTCTTTCCTATACTTTTCTCGGGGGGGGGGAGGGGGAAGGAAAAAAAAATACAATCACTTCTTCTGAGACGCCAACTTATTCTCTTCTTCTCAACCCTGGTTCCCCCGCCTTTCCTCTCCCTCCCCTCCCCCCCCAGTCCCCTTAACTCTATTTTTTTCTCTTTCTTTCTTTCTCTCTCTCCCTCCATCGCTCTCTTTTCTCCTTTCCCCGTCCATTTTTTTTTTATTTTCATTTTATTTTGGCCTTTATGAAGTTCTCGCCAGCTTTCCGCAAAACTCGAACTGCAAAATGTATAGGAGGCTATACACCTCCAACTGGGCGAAAACTTTCCTCCCCAGGGTCCTGGCAACTGTGTTATATAGCTGTCCGGTCAAGGAGGTGAAAAGGGGAGAGAGAGAGGGAGAGGAAGGGAGGGAGAAAGAGGGAAGGGATAACTTGGTTTCGCCCCATCAACCATCTGACGCGATATGATGTTAGTCCCTAACTTTGTCTCTACAGACACAGACAGGCCGACCAACTTTTCATAAATAAATTCCTCTATTTTCTAGTACATAAAAATCCTTTTTAAAAAATCAAAGTTATAAACTGTACTGCTTCATTTATATACTGTAGATATCAACTTTCATTTTGTCAAAATAGGGAAGTGACAGATTAAATTTTTTTTTTCTTCAGCAGTCAATATGAGGACTGGAATATCTGTCATAGGAATACACAAAGACCTTCAAAACCCGTTGAAAAGAAAAATATCCATAAAATTTAAAATAATTAAAATTAATAAAACTAACGCAAAAAAAAGGAAAAGAAAAGAGGAAATAATCTTTCGTAAACTGTAAGAAAAAAATTATAAAAAGTTTACAGTAGCAGAATATTAAAATTAAAATCTTGTAAAGAGTCATCAATAATTTTTTTAAAAAAAATTAATTTATAACATACCAAGAATAATAGGAGGAGAAAGGATGGGAAGCCAATACTGGATAAATGAGGTAAAAAGGAGAAAGATGATGGAAGGTAGATCCACAGGAGCTGTATCAGGGGTGGAAATGTAGATCAGTGGGTAAGAGAAGAAGAAAAAGAGGAGGAGGAGGGTGATGAGGAGTTTGGGGGAGAGAAAGAATTTTTTTTTTAAAAAAAATAACAGTTCGAAAGGGCGATGGCTGACAGACCATAAAAAAATGTAAAGGGGCAAGAATAATCTTCGTAAACTATAAGAAAAAAATATATAAAAAATGTCAAGTTTACAGTAACAGAATATTAAAAATAAAATCTTGTAAAGAGTCATCATTTGTTTGAAAAAATTAATTTATAACATACCAAGAATAATAGGAGGAGAAAGGATGGGAAGCCAATACTGGATAAATGAGGTAAAAAGGAGAAAGATGATGGAAGGTAGATCCACAGGAGCTGTAGCAGGGGTGGAAATGTAGATCAGTGGGTAATAGAAGAAGAAGAAGAAGAAGAAGAAGAAGAAGAAGAGGAGGGTGATGAGGAGTTTGGGGGAGATAAAGAATTTTTTTTAAAAAAAATAACAGTTTAAAAGGGCGATGACTGACAGACCAGAAAAAAAATGTAAAGGGGCAAGAATAATCTTCGTAAACTATAAGAGAAAAAATATATAAAAATGTCAAGTTTACAGTAACAGAATATTAAAAATAAAATCTTGTAAAGAGTCATCAATTTTTTTAAAAAAATTAATTTATAACATAGCAAGAAGAATAGGAGGAGAAAGGATGGGAAGACAATTCTGGATAAATGAGGTAAAAAGCAGAAAGATGATGGAAGGTAGATCCACAGGAGCTGTATAAGGGGTGGAAATGTAGATCAGTGGGTAATAGAAGAAGAAGAAGAAGAAGAAGAAGAAGAAGAAGAAGAAGAAGAGGAGGAGGAGGGTGATGAGGAGTTTGGGGGAGAGAAAGAATTTTTTTAAAAAAAAAATAACAGTTCGAAAGGGCGATGGCTGACAGACCAGAAAAAAATGTAAAGGGGCAGGAATAATCTTCGTAAACTATAAGAAAAAAATATATAAAAATGTCAAGTTTACAGTAACAGAATATTAAAAATAAAATCTTGTAAAGAGTCATCAATTTTTATTATTAATATATAACATAGCAAGAAGAATAGGAGGAGAAGCCAATTCTGGATAAAGAAGGTAAAAAGCAGAAAGATGATGGAAGGTGGATCCACAGGAGCTGTAGCAGGGGAGGAAATCTATAGATCAGTCGGTAATAGGAGAAGAAGAAGAGGAGGATGATGATGATGAGGACTTGGGAGGAAGAGTTTCAACATAATCATTAAGAGATGATGAAAATTTTGGAAAAATAATACAGAAATAAAAATCAAAAAATTGCTTGGAGAAGAAATAATTTTTTTTAAAAAGGTTTTTGTGATGAAATTGTAGTAATTTAGAGGAATCAGAAAAAAAAGGACGACTTGGAAACAATAATAAGTAGCATGAACGGAATCCCGGAGGAAGAGAGTTTCAATATAAGGATTAACAGATGATGAAAAATTTGGAAAAGTAATACAGTCAGTAATGGAAGAAGAAGAAGAGGAGTAGGATGATGAGGAGTTGGGGGAGAGGAAGAAATTTTTTTTGTTAAGGAAAACAGATTGACAGGGGCGATGGCTGACAGACCAGAAAAAATGTAAAGGGGCAGGAATAATCTTCGTAAACTATAAGAGAAAAAATATATAAAAATGTCAAGTTTACAGTAACAGAATATTAAAAATAAAATCTTGTAAAGAGTCATCAATTTTTTTTTATTAATTTATAACATAGCAAGAAGAATAGGAGGAGAAAGGATGGGAAGCCAATTCTGGATAAAGAAGATAAAAAGCAGAAAGATGATGGAAGGTAGATCCACAGGAGCTGTAGCAGGGGAGGAAATCTATAGATCAGTCGGTAATAGGAGAAGAAGAAGAGGAAGAGGATGATGAGGAGGAGGAGGAGGAGGAGAGGAAGAAATTTTTTTTAATAGTAACAGATTGACAGGGGCGATGGCTGACAGACCAGAGCAATTGTAAAGGGCCAGGAATTGATAACATTCCAGCGGAGTTGGTAAATAAACAATAGATTAATAGACGACATTTGACACGTCAGGATCTTGTAAAATTAGGATTAGAAGGAAGTGTGTGTGTGTGTGTGGAATAATAACTGAAAAGGGAGGCCAAGCATGGAATACGCTAAGCAGATTAGGTAGGATAAGGTAGCTCTGTAAAATTGAAAAGGTTAGCTGAGGATGGAATAGTATGGAGAGTTGCAATCAGACAATTCGTAGGACTGAGTACCACTACAACAACATAAAACAGCCCTTTTTTAAAATTCAAGATAATTTCGTTAAAACCTCACTCACAGTTTGTTTTATTGATCCGCCATTATTGAAGTATTGATAGTTTGTTAGTTAAGCGCGCCTTTTCTAAGGATCATTTTTAGGGTCGAGTTCCGCTCTTTAACCTTTTCGTGAGGAGTTCACATTTGTATTCGCTGCGCATTGCCCAGGGCTAACTGTGTTATTTGTTGTTACATTCATTATATATTATGTATATATGTAGCTATGCAACTCATTAGACTGTGGTAACATTTAATATCCTTGTACTGTAACATTTGATAACGTAAGCAAACGCAAACTTTCGTGACCGGGAGAGAGTTAAGGGGACGAGGGAGAGGGAGAGGGAGGGGAGAGGGAGGGGGAAATCGACTCTCCCTCCAAACGAAACACTAAACCGTGGCACATCTACAGGCTTTGAGAAAGGATGGAAGAAAATAATTTGAATAAATATAATTTATTTGTTCTCTCTCTCTCTCTCTCTCTCGCTCTCTCTCTCACACACACACACACTCACATCTCTCTTCCTCTGTCTCTCTAAGTCCGTCTGTCGTCTTTTTCTTTCTATGTGTCCTCTCTCTCTATCTGTCCCTTCTCTCTACCTCTCTCTTTCTAAGTCTATCTGTCATCACTCTATCTATCTGTCCTCTTTCCCCCCTGTCCCTCTCGCCTTCTTCCCTTTCTCCCTCTAAGTCTGTCATATCTCTGTCGTCTCTCTGTAAGACTATCTGTCCTCTGTCTCTATCTATCTATGCTTTCTCTCTCTATTTACCTGTCCTCCATCTCTCTTTCTTTCAACCTGTTCTCCGTCTCTCTTTCTCTCTTTCTACCTGCCCTCTTTCTCTCTTTCCATTTGTCTTCTTTCTTTTTATCTATCTGTTTTCTCTCTCTCTCTCTCTCTCTCTCTCTCTATCTGTCTGTCTTCTCTGTATCTGTCTGTCCTCTCACTATATAATAATTTCCTCTCTTTCTATCAATCTGTCCTCTCTCTATATCCGTCTGCCATCTCTCTATTTATATTTATCTGCCATTTCTCTCTATATCTATCTGCTCTCTCTCTATAACTATCTGCTCTCTCTCTATATCTGTCTGTCCTCTCTCTATATCCGTCTGCCCTCTCTCTCTATATCTATCGGTCCTCTATCTCTATCCGTCCTCTCTCTCTATCTGTCCTCTATCTCTATCTGTCGTCTCTATATATCGTCTCTCTCTCTCTCCTCACTTTCTGGCCTCTCTCTTCCCTCTATTTCCCCAGTTGTCTTTAACTTCGATATTAAGAGTCGTTTAGAAGTGTTTCGAATTTCAAATAGTGTTTTATTGAATGAATCAATCTTCCTTTTTTTTACGACGTTCCCATGTAGTCACAAATTTACAGGTTAACTTTTATCATCCCTGCACGTGTATAACAACATGGGTATGTTTTTTTTTCTCTTCTTTCCCCTCTCTGCTTCTTCGTTCACGTTGCAACATAATTTTTGTCATTGATTGATTGATTGTTTGAAGGTGACTTGGGTGCAGCAGCAACACGAGAAGCGGAGGGTGAAGAGGGACTTTGCCGAGATGCCTCCGCCACCTCTGCTGAGGAGGAGAGACGCGACGAGGAACGGCAGCTTCCCGGATCCTCTCTACAAGGAGCAGTGGTATCTGGTACGTACTTCCCGTCCATTACCACCAACAAAAAAAAATACTACAAAGTTGGTCGCACGGCGTTGTGTCCTATTTTTATAAAGATACCATTTTTGTAGTTTTCCTGAGACAAGCGGTATTTTTGTTGGTCTCTTCAAAATGGAAAGAGAGAAAATGGAACCGTATTTGTGCAAGGAACTATTTTCATAGTAGGGGTGGAGGGAGGGTGAGCGGCGAAGTGTGGCGTATAGTTAGTTACACCGACCACCAGATTTGAGGTTTATTTTAAGTTTAAAATCCTCCCAGCAAAGCTCCGTTCTAACAACAAAGTTAAAAAGCGGGCGTCCGCTCAGGAGCATCAAGGGGCGGGGGTTGGAAAAGGGGTGAGGCGGGGGAAGTATTTAAAGTTTACTCTTTATTTTTTTTTTTCGGAGCCGTAACTTTCCCCCCACTCCCCATCCCCCCTTTCTCCCACTCGTGCCGGGACACTGCATTTACTGTGAAAGAACGCGACAGATTATACACACACACACATACATACACAGAAAATAAAATGGTCGTCACTTTGAAATAGGGGTCTGGGAACATTATCAGGGACATTACACGCGCATTTTCTTTCCCCTCGAGAAGGGGGGAGGAGGGGGAAACATGGCGGTGGCTTTACAGGGAATGGGGTTGACGTTTTCAGAATGAGGGAGGGAGGGCGGAGACGTTGTCATATTTACCAGGAAAATAATAATAATAATAATAATAAAAAGACAAAGAGGGACCTGGTTATTACAGTCCTTAACTCACGTCATCCTTCCTCTAAGGTTTTCTTTTGACTATTAATTGTTTCTATTTTTAAACTAGTTCTGTTTTTTTTTCAGTCTCTGTCCGTTTTCCTGTATTATTATTCTTTTCTTTTTTTTGGAGTTTATCGGTCTCTGTATGCATATATATATTTTAATGAATGTATGTTGCAATCGTCATTTTATTTCGTCACTGGGTGAGAATAATTCCCCATATATTGTAGACACTCGGTGCAAGTAAAACACAAAAGACGCCTGAAATCGGGTTTCAAGGACGTGGCAGATGGACCGTTTAGGCGACTTATAAAATCTGTGTAACCCGAGTCTCCATCCAGTTTATTTGCCCCCCCCCTCCTCTTCCCGGGAAGTTTGTAAAGGAAGCCCGGAAATTATTATAGGGAGATAAACCACGGGGCCAAGCTGGAGGCTGAGGGTCAGGTGATCCGCCATGCATCTCATGCTGGGTTTAGTGAACGAGACGTCCTGAGAGGGTGGATGGGATGGGAGATTGAAAACGTAGGAAGTGAGGAGAGGGCGTGGTGGAGTATTTTTTATGTTTTTTTCTCTCTCTGTCGGTCTATTTGCGTCCAATTTCTTTCGTGTCTCCCTGAACACTTTGTCGCTTGTCCCCACTGTAATTTCCCCTTTACTCTATCTTGTCTTCGTCTGTTCTTATGATGTATGTGTTTGTGTGTCTGTGTCTGTTCATCATCTATTTTCGTGACGAAAGAGAAAATAAGTCCCCTGTTCTCAGTATCATTTAAAGGAAAATATTTGATGAAATATTTTGCATCGTACTTGATTCTCAACCGTGGAGGACACCTGTTTCTTTTATTTCATTTTATTCCTCAATGCTATTAATTTATTGGGTCCTGTAAATTTTTATCCTTTTGAGGAGATTGAGGAATTTATTTTCATTTTATTTTTCCATGTTATTAATTTATTAGTCCGTCTATATATATATTTTTTTCTATTCCCTTCAGGAGACTGAGAAATTTATTTTTTGACTTTTAGTTGTGTTCTAAGCCGCTAGAAGTCTTCAGTTTAATGTTTTTTCTCTAACCACGTTCATCATATTAATTTTACCTGTATTTCTTCATGATAATTATTATTTTAGATTCGTAAATATCGAAGGACATCGTTAATTTTAAACGTTACCGTTAAACTTCTCCTTATAAACAGTAGCCATTAATTATTTCCTTTCTTCTCACACTACATACGACATCAATTTTTTTTATTTTACGTTCCTTTTGTTACATTCCTCTATTTTTTGGTCTTATTTCCGTTCATAATCTGGATGCTCCTATTCAGTTACAATCAAACACTAGCCTAAGTATAATATTTGGAGATTAATGTAGGGGTATTTTCAAAAATTTGTGGGTGGATGTTGAAATGAAATTGGAAAAATATTTTTTTTTTGTGTGTGAAGAAATAACGAATGGCCTATGTATGACGTTTCAAATAATACGAAAAAAAAATTTTTGTTAATTTGGCAGTAAAAGTGTACCTTAAAATAAAAGAACAATTTTCGGTCCAATTTTTTAAGCCTTTAAAACCCTCTCCAGTAGGTGAAACTCCCACCAATCGCTGTCCGTTTAAGGGGATGATCATCGGATCGGCACAATCAATAACAACTGTCCCCGAAATAAAATCTGAAGTTTTAATTCCCCGTTTGTTGAAGGCCGTGAAGTTGACGGACGGTGAAATACCTTACGAGGATAATACAAACAAGTACTCGGGAACGGCCTGGTACATAATAAATACGACTCTCTTCCACCCCCTTTCGCTTACCTTAAGGCTTAACCTGTCCTTTTTTCCCCCAGAATGGAGGCGCCAAGGGAGGTCTGCACATGAACGTGACCGAGGCCTGGAAGAAGGGCTACACGGGGAAGGGCGTCGTCGTCTCCATACTGGACGACGGCATCCAGACCAACCATCCGGATCTCGTCCTCAACTATGTGAGTAACAATCACAACCCTTTAAACCGGTCATCGATCAGGTTATTCAAAAAAAAATTTTTTTTTGTCTTCTGGTTTCCAAAAAACCAAAAAAAAAACAACGGAAAATAAAGCACTACAGTGTCGGTGGTTCTACAAGGTTTGGTCGCCAGAGTGAGTTACTTGTCCGCGTGAGATCCAACATGGCACGCGCGGTAGGGAAAGGAGAAAGAGAGGGACAGTATAGTCCTTTTGATGAGGAAATTACCCTCCAATGTTTTTTTTTGGAAAACAGGCTACATGAGGGTGATCCTGAAACAGGCAACTCCCCTTTAATAGCATAGGAAGGGAATTGAAAAGGGGGGATGCGGAAGGTAGAGCAAGGTAGCCTAGCAAGGGTTAACTAGGGCCCCCGGGCTATGGTTTAAGGATCCTACCCCGGTGTTTCACCTAAAGAGATGCAGGGAAAACCCTAGAAAACCTGCATCAGGTAGGTCGGGCATTGGCTGCTACTATTCTCACGCCCTTCCCTAGGAATGACGGGAGACGAGTTTGCTTTGGGAACGCAGCATTCCCTTCTCCGTGTCTCCACCAGTTTCAGGAGGCAGTTGGCCGACTGATCCAATGGGATCAGCGGACAGCTCTTGCCATAAGCCCAAGGTCTTTGACCCCGGTACATATACCTCCTAAAATAGGTGAAGGTGTCTCGGCATGTATGAGAACTTTGATAAAAAGTACCCAGAGGGAGAGAGTGTGAGGCATTCCCGACATGATCAGGTAAGCCCCGCAGTCACTCTCGTCTGAAGCGTCTACGAGAAAACAACCGCAGCGTTTGACCTTCATATATATATATATATATATATATATATATATATATAGAGAGAGAGAGAGAGAGAGAGAGAGAGTTGCAACTACTTAATTTTTAACACACCCTATACTTCTTATCTGGGACACTTTGTGAAAGGTAAGAAACAGGAAGAATACCGGAACAGTTTAGTATAAAAAGATAATTGTACTTATACCCCCAAAAAAAACTAGGGTTGATAGTTAATTTAGTCTAGTAACTAATTGATACAAATTTAAAAAAAAAACAATAGTAGATAAAATTAAAATTATTAAAATTAAGAAAACTAAAGTAAAAAATAAATGGAGCAAATAATCATCGTAAACTATAAGAAAAAAAATATTAATATTCAGTATAAAGTAAACGAAAAATATTAGAAATAAAAATCTTTAATAGAGTCATAAATGGTTTTATTAATACATCACATAGCAAAAATATCAGGAGAACGGATGTGGAAGGCAACTGTGGATAAAGAAGGTAAAAAAAGCAGAAAGATAAGAAGGTGGATCCACAGGAGCTGTAGCAGGGGAGGAAATCTAGAGAACAGTCGATAATAGGAGAAGAAGAAGAAGGGGAGGAGGATGATGAGGAGGAGTTGGAGGAGAGTATTTTTTTTTAAAGGTAAACACATTGACAGGGGCGATGGCTGACTGGCCAGAGTAATTGTAAAGGGCCAGGAATTGATAACATTCCAGGGGAGTTGATAAAAAGTAATAACATGGCTGTTCAGGACAGTTTGTGAAATGTACGAAACAGAGAGAATACACAAGAGTTTAGTTGAAACATAATTTTAACCCTACCGAAGTAAAATGGGGGGGCCATAGATGCACGACAAATAGATTAGTATTACAATCATGCAAAATATTAAGGAAAATAGAATACAGAAGGGAGGAACATCCAACATAAAGCGAGTTGGGAGAAGATAATTTTGGATATAGGAACAACGTTGCGACTAATTTAAAAAAAACAGGATAAAGAAAAGCAGGACTAGTTCATGGTGGCATTTGTAGATTTAGAAGAAGCGTTTGATAATATGAACTGGAACACAATATTAAGAATTTTGAAGGTCACAGGAATAACATAGCAAGAACTTACGCATAACGTTTTTAGAAAACAGTCAGCAGTAATTAAAATCGAAGATGAAGAAAAGAAAGGCGTAATCTAGGAAGGAGTAAGCCAAGGATGCAGTACGTGCTGTTTAACTCAGATATAGAACAAACGAGGAAGAAAGTTAAAAAGATATATGAAAAAAAAAGGAATCGTACTGCAAGGTGAAAAAATAAAAACCCCTACGCTTTGCCGATGATTTTTTTAGTATTAAGGGAGTCATGAGAAGAAGGCTTGAAAACCATAATAAAATGGCAGAATCGTGGTCTGGGAAAAACCAGCTCAATATGAGGGTAAAAATAAGGACAACCAATGGGGTAATGGAGTGTAATCTGGGAAACAGTGGGATAACAAAGGCTGTTGTTAGATTAGGAAGAGGAAAATTTAAGGGAAGTTAAGGAATTCTGCTACTAGAGTAGGATAGCACAACAGGCAAGGAAAAAAAAGAGGAATTTTAATAATATAATTGTGAAAATTAGGAAATTGTTGCCAGAAATGTTTTTTTTTTATGGAGCGTGCCATCATAAGGGTTCGAAACATGGACTATAGGAAATGAATAGATGCCCTTTAAAATGTGGTTCTATAGGAGAATGAGATGCTGAGGTGGATGGAATCACAAACGAGAAAGGTTCAAAATCAGACTAGGGGAAGAGCGAAAAAAATATGGAGGACTTTGAAAGGATAGGCCATGTTTTTAAGAGTTGTAAAATTAGCATTTAGAGGGAAGTGTGTAAGTGAGAAAAGGGTAAGAACAGAAGACGGAGGCAAAGGATGGAATTCTGTAAGGAGGTAAGAGTGCGGGGGTGATGATGATGATGATGTGGAAACCGAAAAGGCTTGCGCGATTTTGTTTAGCATGAAAAGGTTGCATCAGAGGAGTCTTGAAGAAAAAAAGAAAAGAAAAAGGGATTGGCCCTTCAGAAAGGAATAAAAACAGTATATTTTGTCAAACAATCTGAAAGCCAAACCCCCCCAAAAAAAGAGGATAATCGACTGTAATATTTAACGTCTGTTACGATTATTTCCACAGGTCTGTTTCCCTTCGCCCCCTTTTTTTTCTCTTTTCTTTTTCTAATAAACACGTTTCTGGCTTCCTCTGTACAACAACAACAACAACAGCGACGACGATGACGCGTGTTTTCCTTACTTTGCATGTTGTTGTTGTTGTTGTTATCGGATGAAACTAGGCAACGTTGTTTTTAGCCTGGCGCGGTCGTCTATTTGTTTACTTTTTGTTTTAATAGTTGTGCAATGTGCAGGGAGAGATAAACAGCGACATGGAGGGAGGGGGATGGGGAGGGGAGATGGAGGGGAGGCAGAGATGATATCCTGATAAATCTCCATTATTGCTGATGTTGAAGCTCCCAACACAGAATCAAGTATTGATCCTCCAGGATGTGCAACTGTACGCTTAGGATTATACTTGCAAAATAGCGAGACAAGCCATTATCATGTGGACGACCTTCTTACTCCCTCTCCCTCCCTCCTTCCTTCCTTCTCACAACTTTTACTTTTCATTGTGGCTAATTTTTTCCAACCCCTTGTCTCAGTTCACTCTATTCCTCTTCCTTCTCCTCCTCCACCTCCGCCACCCCCCGCACTTTTCTCCCCATACTCTGTTTTTTCGGGTTACCTACTAAATTAACACAACCTTTCCTTTTGATTGAATAACTTTTTAGAAATTTTGAAAGTATTATTTCCGATGAATAGTCATTAATTGCTATATTTGAAAGGGGAGGAACTACAATAGGACCATTTTAAGGTATTTTTTTTAACCTTAATTCCTTATTAATTTATTTTTTATGAACGTTTTTATTATTTATTTTTTTAAAAAAATTTTCCTGTTAACAATCGTATTTTTGTTTATTTATACTAAATTAATTTTCATTTGTGTTAACGTTTAAATTGATTTATTTTATTCAGTTTGGTAAAAAACTAATTTTTGGTTAATATTTGAATTTACAAAATATAAATAATAAGTCAGCATGAATAGATTTATCACTATTTATTTTAAAAGTAGGTTTCGCCTCCTTTTAGAATCTTCCTCGGGCGTACAAACATAATATTACAATAAATTAAATATGGGTTTTATGTTACAATTTTTAATTTATATATAAAGTACATAGAACTCAAATTTAATTTTTTTTCTCTGGTTCTCTTTTTTCTTTCTCTTTCTCTCTTTATTTTTCTTTCTCTTTCTTTCTTTCTTTCTTTCTTTCTTTCTCTCTCTTTTTCTTTCTTTTTCTTTCATTCTCTTTCTTTCTTTATTTCTCTCTCTTTCTTTCTTTCTTTCTCTCTCTCTCTATCTATCTTTCTCTCTCTTTCTTCCTTTATTTTTCTTTCTTTCTTTCTTTCTTTGTTTATTTTTTTTCATTCTCTCTCTTTCTTTCTCTTTCTCTTTTTTTCTCTCTCTCTTTCTTTCTCTTTTTCTCTCTTTCTCTCTCTCTCATTTTCTTTATTTCTCTCTTTCTTAATATTTCTCTTTCTTTTTTTCTTTTTCTCTCTCTTTCTCACTCTTTCTTTCTTATTTTCTTTCTCCCTCTTTGTTTCTTTCTCTCTCTTTCTTTCTTTCTCTTTGTTTCTTTCTTTCTCTCTCTGTTTATCTCTATATCTGTCTTACTCTTACTCCCTTTTTTCTTTCTTTTTCTCTTTTTCTTTCTTCTATTCTTTTTTTTTCTCTTTCTTTCCCTTTCCTTTTTCTTTCTTCTTTTCTTTTTCTCTCTCTTTCTTTCTCTTTCCTTTTTCTTTCTTTCTTTCTTTTTCTCTCTTTCTTTCTTTTTTATGTTACAATTTTTAATTTATATATAAAACACACAGAACTCAAATTTAAATTTATTGTAATATAACAGGAAATTAAATACGGGTTTCTCTGTTACAATTTTTTTTAAATTACATGTAAATTACATTGAAACCTACATTTAATTTTTCTTGTATTATTACGTTTGTTTTATCGCCTGAGCAAGTCTCGAAAAGGAGACGAAACGTCGCTTTCGAATAAATAAATAAGTAAATAGCGATAAACGTATGTGCTTTACTTATTGACCGTTGTCTTTTTACTTATTATAAATATTAAACCCAAAAAAGTGTATTATAATATTTTGAATTATTTTTTTGTTGTTTGTAAAAGAAGGGGGAAATAATCGGGTTCTTTTACTAATTGATTCGGTATTATTATTTTTCGTTCATAAAATTAAAAAAAATTGTCTGCAAAGTGGCTGATTTCTTGTTTGTTTGTTTTTTTCTTCTTCGTGTTTCTTGGTTTTTTTTCCTCCCGAAGTTATTACTTAAACGTACGGGTTTTTATTTTTACTAAGGAAATAATTTTAGGTTATTTTTTTTTCAGTTTTCTTTAACTAAAATTCCGTTTCGATTTAATCCACAAAACTTCCACCGTTTCATCATAATTATAACAACAAAATACTTGTGGTTCTTATTCTGCTAAAAGATGATTTTTTTATGTCGTTTAGAAAATCCTGAGAGTAAAAAAAGTAATAGCTTTATAATCCTGCCATTAAAACAATAAAAAGACAACATCATCATCATTAATATAAAACTTCCCTTAATTGAAATAAATTTATAATTAATCTTATGAATTATTGAATTTTTTTTTGTATTGTCTATCAGCCAGAAGAATCCCTAAATAATGTTTGAAACGTTGAAATATTAATATTAACCTAGGAATTACATAAGTGAATTTTCCTTTTCGTGCCTTGGTGTCTATATAATTTAATTTGATAATGATTAATATGTCATATAGGAAGGAATGTAGTTGGCCGCCGTGTAATGAGGTGATAAGCTTGTAGAATAAAGAGTAGTAGTTAATAGGAAGAGAGACTAGGCGTAGGATAAAGGTTTTCCCTAGTCTCCCATAGAGAAGCCGTTTCGATAATCAATCGCAGAGAGAAGCGCAGGATCAAAGAAAGGCAGTTAAAATTGAAATGGGAATTTTAGGAAAGGTGGAGGTAATTGAAACGACCAGACGAGCTTTACACAGGGGAGATTCAAATAAATGCCTCCTCATAATCCGATTGGATTGAATGAAGTCACCGCCATTAATTAATTAGTTAGCGTCGACGTCAATGCCTTCATTTCAATAAGTCTTAATTGAATAAATAAAATAAAAAAGAAAAAACATTAATTATAGTCTCCGATTTAGTCGACGTTTAATTTTTTTTTAAATTAATATTGAAGTTACAGAAGTTAAGGATTAGACGTGAAGAATTAGGTATGAAGTAGCTGCAGCCGCGACTTTGTTACTCCCCCGGGGATTCAATGAACATGTTTTCGAGGGATCAGTCCTCTCGGCTGCGAGGCGTATTCTCGGCTTCGACCCTCCTGGATCCTGTCTTGACTGTATTAAGGCTACGCGCAACAAGCTATAGTAAAGTCAGTAATGTTATCTGATTAGTGATTTAAGGAATAAAACTAAAAGCGAACACAAGTGTTGACAGTCTTGTAACAATGATGGACCAACAACAATCCCGCGGCGACGTCCAACCAAAAGAACCTGCTGAAAACAATAGATGGAGTGGGAATGCTCGCCCGTTCTCTCTCTCTTTCTTTCTCTTCTTTCTTTCACTCTCTTTCTCTCTCTCTCCGTTTCTTTCTCTATTTCTCTCTCTCTCTCTGTTACTTTCTCTCTCTCTCTTCCTCCCTATCACTGTTTCTTTCTCTCTCGCTCTTTCTCCCTCTCTTTATTTCTTTTTCTCTCTCTCTGTTTCTTTCTCTCTCTCACTCTCCCTTTCTCTCCCTCTCTTTCTTTTTCTCTTTCCTTCTTCCTCTCTCTTTCTCTCTCTTCCTCTTTGTTTCTTTTTCTCTTTCCTTCTTTCACTCTATTTCTATCCCTTTTTCTGTTTCTCTCTCTTTCTCTGTCTCCCTCCCTTTCTTTCTCTCTTTCTTTCTCTCCTTCTCTCCCTTTCCTTCTTTCTTTCTCTCTTTCCTTCCTTACTTTCTTTCACTCTCTTTCTGTTTCTTTCTCTATCTTTCTGTTTCTCTCCCTTTCTCTGTCTCTCTCCCTTTCTTTCTCTCTTTCTTTCTTTCTCTCTCTCCCTTTCTCGTTCTTTCTTTTTCTCTTTCCTTCTTTCACTCTCTTTCTTTCACTCTCTTTCTTTCTCTCTTTCTAATTCTTTTTCTCTCTCTTTCTCACTCTTTCTCTTTCTTTCTCTTTCGTTCTTTCACTGTCTTTCTTTCTTTCACTCTCTTTCTGTTTCTTTCACTCTCTTTCTGTTTCTTTCACTCTCTTTCTGTTTCTTTCACTCTCTTTCTGTTTCTTTCACTCTCTTTCTGTTTCTTTCACTCTTTCTGTTTCTTTCACTCTCTATCTGTTTCTTTCTCTCTCTTCTCTTTCTCTTTTTTTTCTTTGTTATCGGCAACACCCAAAACATTCCCATATATCCGCCCGCCCGCGCCTGCGATTGCGGTGGTTGGTCGTGGTGGTGCTAGTGGGGGGAGGGTGATATCTGTCACTTCATAAAATCACGGACGCGCCTGGCTGTCTAGGTTTTCTCTCTATCCCTTCACGAAATTGCGGGAAAAAGGATAATGACGATTCACGGCGTTTATTCAGTCGTCATTTTCCTACTATTTTTTCCCCCGCAATTCATTATCCTTTTTTCCCGCAATTTACTGAAGGAATAGAGAGAGAACCTAGACAGCCAGGCACATCCGTGAGTTTATGAAGTGACAAATATCACTCCTCTCCCACCACCACCACCACCCACCACCACCCCACTGCCATCGCGGGCGGGAGGATATATGGGAATGTTTTGGGTGTTGCCGATAACAAAGAAGAAAAGGGCGAGAGAGAAAGGAGAGAAAGTGATGTGAAGGGGAGGGGAGGGGAAGAGCTGCCCCGAGGATGAAGAATGGACCTGCAGCTCCCCCCTCCTCTCCGCCGGGGGAGAGTTTTTGGCACGGCGAGGTTTGCAGGTGGCACTAATTGTATTTTCGATATTTCACATCGATTTACCACGTTTGATTTATATCCGGCATTAATTATTTCTCGTCGACTGATAGATTATAACGGAGCTTTCGTTTTAAATACGGTTAGGTAATTAGCCCTATTAATGAGGGCGAAGAGAGAGAGATACATATATATATATATACAAATTGACGTTGCACTTCCCCCGATCCGTTTTCACAGATACGTTCGCTAATGAAGATTGATATTTGGCGTTTCGGAATAGTTTCTCTCTCTCTGTCTCTCTCCCTCCCCTTTCTCTCCTCCTGTCTCTCTCCCTCTCTCTCCCCTTTCTCTCTTTCCCCATCTCTCGATTTCAATCGTTTGACTCGAAAATAATCGTCGAGTATTCTCGTCCACCAACCAGATTCCACGTATAATGAAATAAAAACAAAAAGTAAACAGCTCCAATCAGCAAACACGGTAAATTGCTTCACTGCTGCTGCTGCTGCTGCCATCTCTCGTCTCTCCTCCTTCCTCTGTCATTTTCACCTTTCTCCATGCTTTGCAGTAAGAGAAACGGAGCAAGTGTTTCACACTATTATATATATATATTGTTTTTTTCTCTCGAGGTTTATTTTCCACCCGACTTCGAAATAATTGCGGAAGGGGGAAAAAAAAACCTTCGACACCAAATTTAAACAGGATTTTTCAAGAGCCACTGAATGTAAATATTAAACCAAAAAAAAAAATTAATTTTTTTGACCTTAGGTAAAGTACGTAAGTGTGAATATGTCCAAATATGTCATAAAACAATTAAGGTAATGCAACGTTTCATCCATCTCTGGCGACTTCTTCAGTTGGTTTTTTAAATTGATAAACTAATTGCAAAGTGAGTAATTTCGTGTCTCGACGGTTACGGTCGAAAACTAGTGAGTCAATTAATGGAAAATTAAGGAAGCCAAAGTTATGAACAGTAATATACTGCTTCTTCTTCTTCTTGAGAGAGAGAGAGAGAGAGAGAGAGAGAGAGAGAGAGAGAGAGAGAGTAGGAGACATTCAGTAACTTGGGAGAGCAATGAGGATTGTGAGAAAACCAAAAGGATAAAACAAGGAGCACAATAGTGAGAATTGGTGAACCAACGTTTCGAAGTGAGGAGGTAAGGGGAGAGAGAGAGATTGTTATGATTTCAGGAACCTAAGAAAGGTCCAGCGTGTGAAATAGTAAAAAGATTATTCAATAGATACAGTTATGCAAATATGTACACCAACGTTTAGAAGGAAATGTTTAGAGACATAGTGACATAAAGAGAGAGGAATATGGGGAGAGAGAGAGAGATGGAGAGATAAATAGAGTGAGAGGTAGATGTTGAGAGAGATAGAGACAGAGAGAGGTAGATGGAGAGAGAAATAGAGAAGGAGAGAGAGAGAGGTAGATGCAGAGAGAAATACAGAGAGAGACGTAGATGCAGGGAGATGTAGATGGAGAGAGAGGGATGTTGCGCGACAAATAGAGAGAGAGGGAGAAATAGAGATATAGGGGAAGACAGAAAGAGAAATAGAAAGATAGGGGGGATGGAGCGAGAAAGAGAGAGGGATAGAGGAGATGGAGCGAGAGAGACAGAGGGAGATGGTGAGAGGGAGACAGACATAGGGATAGATGGAGAGAGAGGGTGGAGGTTAGGATGGATTTAAGGAAGCTTAAAAGGTCCAGTGCAAGAAATAGAAAAGATTAAACAAGATATACATATATGCAAATAAGTTAAGCAACGTTTAGTAGGAGATGGAGACAGAGCGGGGGATGGAGAGACACAGAGAGAGAGAGAGAGAGAGAGAGAGAGATATGGAGAGACAGAGAGGAAGATGGATGAGATGGAGAGAGAAATAGAGAGATAGGTAGATGGAGAGATAAATAGAGAGAGACAGGGTGATGGAAAGAGAGATAGGGGAAGACAGAGAGAGAAATAGAGGGAGAGGAATATTGAGCTATAAATAGAGAGAAAGGGAGATTGAGAGAGAGAGAAATAGAGAGATATAGAGGAGATGGAGCGAGAGAGACAGACGGAGAAGTAGAGAGGGAGAGAGACGTAGAGAGATGGAGAGAGAGAGAGAGAAGGGGGGTTAGGATTTAAGGAAGCTTAAAAGGTCCAGTGGGTGAAATAGAAAAGATTAAACAAGAGATACAGATATGCAAATAAGTTAACCAACGTTTAGAAGGAGATGTTGAGAGAGATAGAGAAAAAGACAGAGAGGGAGATGGAGATGGAGAGAGACAGGTAGACGAAGAGAGAAATAGAGAGAAAGAGAGGTAGATGGAGAGGTAATTAGAGATATAGATTGAGCGATAAATAGAGAAAGAGGGAGATAGAAAGAGAGATAGGGGATAACAGAGAGAGAGAGAGGGATATTAAGCCATAAATAGAGAGAAAGGGAGATGGAGAGAGAGAGAAATAGAAGGGATGGAGAGAGACGTAGAGAGAGAGGGAGGTTAGGATTTAAGGAAGGTTAAAAGAACCAGCGCAAGAAATGGAAAAGACGAAACAAAAGTTATATATTGAGGCGAACTTTTGAACAACCAATATGTCGAAGATGAGAGTGAGAGAGAGTCAAAGATGGAAGAGATCTTTAACCATCGAAACGTCGTGGGTGGCAAAAAAATACAAACCTGACCCCGGGTGTAAGCAGACCCAAGAAACTATTTATATCTCAGAAGATTCACCGAGGAAAAAAAACAACCCCTACGACATTCTACAATTCACTTACTTATAGTTTATTTGTTCCTATTACCTGGATGGACCTTGCCTCCAATTCATGATCAAATACGTCACAAGAATGATCTGGGAATGGGATGTAAATTATGAATTAAGCGTGTCTCGTCTTTCCGTCCTCCAGAGATAATAATTCAGGGTAAATCACGTGATTAGAGCGCGTGATGTTGGCCTGACTGACCTTATTTCCTTTGAGGAGGGGGCGGTAGGGGGGTGCAAAGGGCGGGGGCGGGGGCAACATTCCCTCACGTATGGAGTTGCGTTCTTTATTGCAGACTTATTTCTTTTTATCAAGCAGTTACCCGGCAGCTTGTATTAAATTCCATAGTTTTTCATGGTCTTTCTAGACGGTTCCCTCTCTCTCTTTTTTACACTGCACTTACTCTGCATAACGTCATAAAAATTCCCCTCAATTTAAGTCTCGTGACCTTCTTACCGTCGTTTATAAAATATTTAAATTGCAATTGCCAAAGGGTGTTTCTCCTTTTTTTATTTTATTTTTTTTAAAAAAACACACAGTGTGCAGTTTGTGCGAAACTTTTGTCGATATCCTAAGTTATGACGCAAGTGCAGACTGTTAAATTGTTCCCCCTCCCTTCCCCTTCCTCCCTTTCCCTCTTCCCCTTTCTCCCCTCCCTTCCCCTCTCTCCCTGTTTCGTCTACTAAAGAAGACTTGCTCCTGAATTTCTTCACCAACTTTGGGAAAGATTTAAGGACCAATATTTTTAAGCCCGTTGATTGATCTTTCCTATTGAAACAGTCACTCAATCGCTAGGGAACCACGTCAGGACAAAAGTAGACTGAAAGGAAAGAATATTTTACATAAATCATTTAATAATACTCCATTAGTTCGTCTGAAAAAACCATAATATCACTATGACAGCTTATAAATAGGTTATGGGAAAGGTGTAGAAAGAAACTTATACTTACTAATGTTTAACTTTAATAAGGGAAAAATAAAAATTTAAAAGCGATCAGACAAATACTCCTTATGATTTCCTATTATCCAGATAAAAAAAATTGAAAAACACAAACAATTATAAATAAAAACTCAGTTGACAAAAACAAAATAGATAAAACAACCAAACATAAAAAACTAAAGAGCGTGGATGGAAAAAATTCGAACGGACCGCAAAAAACCTCAAAAGCAAGGGCAAAAGAGGAAGCCAAAATTTTAAATAAAAGCGAGAGACATCTTCAGACACAAAGTGAGTAAAATGGGAAATTTACAGCCGGTGCAAATAATAGGGATTAAAGTGGACAGAATATAAAATAAAAAAACCTTCTCGCGAAGAATGAAAAGCCTTTTGGAGCAACAAGGGGAACCCAAAAAAAAAATAAAAAATTTGAATGAATTATCTGCTTAAGGTCTTACACTTATTTGGATAGTTCCGTAATAATAAATTTAAAAAATATAATATTTATAGAACAATAATAATAACTGAAAAAATTGAATAATAATAACTAAATAATACCAAAAAATTATAAAAATAAAATTATAATAATAATAAAATTATAATAAAAATAGTAAAATTATAATAAAAAATAGTAATACTAGTAAAAAATTAGAAAAGAATAAAATAATAACAAATTAAAAAAGTAAAAAATTAATGAAAGACGGAAAACCAGAGCTTAAGAAAATTAACAAAAAATTAGGTTACAAAATTTAATTCAACAAAAGTGAAATAGTTAAAATTTATTTAGAAAATAATAAAACGCTTCCATCCCCAACAAACATATTATTATATCGAATGAGTATAAGTAATTTCTTTAAAACAAAATAATAACACTAAAATTATAATAAAACTAATAATAATAATAAAATTGTAATAAAAATAATAATTATAAAATTGTAATAATAGTAAAAAAATTACAAAAAGAATAAAATAATAACAAAAATAAAAAATTAATTAAAGACGGAAAACCAGAGATTAAGAAAATTAACAAAAATTTGGTTACAAAAATAATTCAAGAAAAGTAAAACAGTTCAAAAATATTTGGAAAAATAATAAAACCCTTCCATCCCCGACAAAAAAATTATTATATCCAATGAGTATAAGTAATATCATTAAAACAAAGTAATAATAATAACAAAATTACTATAATAATAATAAATTATAAAAATAAAATAATATATAAAAATTATAATAAAAATGATAATTATAAAAATAGTAAAAAATAATAATAAGAATAAAATAATGAGAAAATAAAGAAATTAATCAAAGACGGAAAACGAGAGCTTCAAAAATTAACAAAAAAATTAGGTTACAAAAATAATTTAACTAAAGTAAAATAGTTAAAAAAAATTTTTTAGAAAATAATAAAACGCTTCCATCCTTAGGAACCATCTCTATTATGAAAATAACTTTCTTAGCAGTCGTAATTAAAAGATGAGGAAAACTTAAAAAAATAAATTAACAAGGAAACCACAATTTTAATAAATAAAATAAATATTAGAATGATTCCCTCCTTTCATTTTTTTAAAAAAAGATTTACCCTATACATTCAAATAAAAATTACGGAAATATAAAGTAGTCACTCGTAAAATTTTTGTTAAAAGGTGAAAAAGAAAAACGACCCTGCTTAAAAAGAAATAAAAAATAAAAAAGTTAAGACAAACAAAGAAAAACTAAAAATAAGACGACAGAACGTATGGAAAGCTTCCCCCCAAATTTATAACAAATTAAATAACCCAAAATATCAATGATGATTATTATTGGTAATAAACACCCAAAAATAAAAATTTAAAAGCTGCTAAGAACCCATTTCCCATAGGGAAAATAAACATTTTTAAGGAGCCGTATTGATAGAGATGAGTTTAAATTTAGGTATTTTAACATTTTTTGTTATATTTTTTTTGGGGGGGGGCAGGAAACTGTTTATCCCCTCCGTGTTATGACGTTTCACCATTATTTAGACTTTATTTTAAAAAACACTATTTCCTTTTTCCCCCCCTTTGTTGAACTCTATTCTCCATTTGATGCTGATATTGTGTCCCATTTTCCTGGAAGCGTTTTCTATAAAGTGTCCTTTTGCTATCCTTAAGAGATGCAGATAGTTAAATACTCGACTGTGAAACAACTTCCGAGACTTCTTCTTCAGAGCGTCTCTCTCTCTCTCTCTCTCTCTCTCTCTCTCTCTCTCTCTCTCCCTCTAATATCATGAAGGTGGAGCCACGTGAAAAACAAAAGGACAAAACTCCGTTAATTAACACGAAATCTTTGCCCTGTGTATAAAAGTATTCATGAATTTTTAGTTTAATTGAGGGGGGGATGCTTTTCTTTATGAAGAGACAAACACACACACACACACGATGTGAAAAGTGTCTGCACAGAGGTGAAGGAGCTCTTTCTTTAATTAGCGCCCAAAAAAAGGGGAAGGAACCGTAAAATTAGCAATCAAGGATGTTCCCTTGAGGAGGAGAAGAAGAAGAAGTGACGTCACTCTTTACTTAAAAAAAAAGGAAAAAATAATTAAGTCTTTCTCAATTAATATAAAAATTATTATGAGTGACTTCTCGGGTGACGTTTCGAACCCACAACCAGGCCAACATTTTAGAGTCGGTCTAAAACAAACGTCTGCCAAAAATTTACGCTTATAACAACACAGAACGTAGATGAAACACAGGGTAGGATTCACATGTAGCCTCTGTCAACCTCAAAAAATTATGATATCTGTCCCTCTCCTCCCCCCTTCTCCCAAAAAAAGGAAGAGGAGAAAGAGATGAGTGGGTAGGGAAACTAACCTAGAAGTTCTAAACGGAATAGGGGAAGAAAGAACAAAACAATATGGAGGAATTTAAAGGGATAGATTAATAGGCCTAATATTAACATTTCTTATTAGCCGTAAATAAAATCCTTTCCATGCCTGTGCATGTACATATTTATTTTTAAACTTTATTCACCGCCCTAATTCTTTCATTATTTCTGCTTTTCTTCTTCTTCTTGTCCTTCAATTCTATATACAATTTAAGGAGCATGAACATCGCCGCCCTACTTCTTTCATTATTTCTGCTTTCTTTTCTTCTTCTTCTTCCTGTCCTTCAATTCTATATACAATTTAAGGAGCATGAACATCGCCGCCCTACTTCTTTCATTATTTCTGCTTTTCTTCTTCTTGTCCTTCAATTCTATATACAATTTAAGGAGCATGGACATCGCCGCCCTAATTCTTTCATTATTTCTGCTTTTCTTCTTCTTCTTGTCCTTCAATTCTATATACAATTTAAGGAGCATGGACATCGCCGCCCTAATTCTTTCATTATTTCTGCTTTTCTTCTTCTTGTCCTTCAATTCTATATACAATTTAAGGAGCATGGACATCGCCGCCCTAATTCTTTCATTATTTCTGCTTTTCTTCTTCTTGTCCTTCAATTCTATATACAATTTAAGGAGCATGGACATCGCCGCCCTACTTCTTTCATTATTTCTGCTTTTCTTCTTCTTGTCCTTCAATTCTATATACAATTTAAGGAGCATGGACGTCGCCGCCCTACTTCTTTCATTATTTCTGCTTTCTTCTTCTTCTTGTCCTTCAATTCTATATACAATTTAAGGAGCATGGACATCGCCGCCCTAATTCTTTCATTATTTCTGCTTTTCTTCTTCTTCTTGTCCTTCAATTCTATATACAATTTAAGGAGCATGAACATCGCCGCCCTACTTCTTTCATTATTTCTGCTTTTCTTCTTCTTGTCCTTCAATTCTATATACAATTTAAGGAGCATGGACATCGCCGCCCTAATTCTTTCATTATTTCTGCTTTTCTTCTTCTTGTCCTTCAATTCTATATACAATTTAAGGAGCATGGACGTTGCCGCCCTAATTCTTTCATTATTTCTGCTTTTCTTCTTCTTCTTGTCCTTCAATTCTATATATAATTTAAGGAGCATGGACATCGCCGCCCTACTCCTTTCATTATTTCTGCTATTTTTTCTTCTTCTTCTTCTTGTCCTTCAATTCTAATTGCTTCTGTAGAGGTTATAGATAAGCCTCCTTTGTCTATATTTTATTCCTGAGTTCTTTACAAATGTTAACAGCGCTTCATGGGCTCTTTTTTTTTAAAAAAAATCTACGAACGCCGTGAACGTAGTGTTGCTGTTCTTTTCCTCTCATCCTGTCTTTTGGAGAATCGGCTGCAGGAGTGAGTGTTGCTTCTCTTGTGGCCACACTCTCCCTCAAAAACCAACCTAACTCCTCCCATTATTATTGTACTACTGTTATGGTAATAACCAAGTTGACCGTTTTTGTGAAATGTTCGCCGTCACCTTCTGACGTACGTTTCGACCTGAAAAGGGGGAACGCGTGTCATTAATTAGCCTCGGAGGTACGTAAATGAATACATGAAAGAATGCAGGTCGTTGTCATCGACGGACAATGGAGTAATAATTGTACCGGGGGCGGTAAAGGGGCCGGGGAAGGGGAGAAGTGTTATCTGATTCCCGCTCTGCAATCAGGGAAGCTATTTAGTAGGAGCCTTTCACGGCTGCACTAGGGAATGGAAAATCAAATGTCAACTTGCGACGATCCGTCGACACGCGACGTTTCAAACAAATGGCGAGTTTCATGAATAAAGACGCGCGCGCGACCAGAAATCAGGCAGAGGTTCAGTCAGCTCTAGGGTCGGACAAGCATCGCCCTTGTTCTCTCTCTCTCTCTCTCTCTCTCTCTCTCTCTCTACACCAGAGATATAATCAGCCTTCCTTCCTCCAGAGGTTAAAAATAGTAACTACAAAAGCTGTTTCGTGGTGAAGCAGAGTAAAAACTATTCTTTTTTCAAAATGGCGCTGCTGCTGCTGTTGTTTTACTCTGTGCTACAGGATTTTTCTTAATCGTCCGCCTTCTAGTATTTAAAATCAAGGAGGTTCCTGCTGCTGCTGCTGCTGCAAGTGTTGAATGAGCTGCTGCTGCCAACCTTGTAAAATAACACACATCACCACATATCTTTAAAATTTTCTATTCAGTTTTTTTCTCCTCTTCTTTTGTTTGTTAGTTTGTGTTCATGTATGGCGCTGCTGCTGCTGCTGGAGCAAGGACAGTTTCCTTCCTGGTCCAAGTAGTAGTTCAAAACTCCTCCATTGCTGTGTTCCTCAGTGTGTGTGTGTGTGTGTGCTTGTTTGTGTTTCCCAGTGTGTGTGTGTGTGTGTCCCTGTGTTGTGTTTATATTGACTTTTGTCTATATACATACATTTTCCTCTTTTATTAATTTATTTTAAGATTATTTGTCATTAATTTAATTGACTTTATTTTGTTCATTTTTAATTTTTAATGTTATGACATCGTATCCTCCTATTTTCCTCAATCGAGGAGGATTAATACTAAACAACAACAATAAATCTTAACATAAACCCTACTTTCATCTAACTAAGCCAGTATTTCGTAGGCAATTAGCAAAGGAAATAACACTATGGTGGAAGTTAAACGAAAACAATAATACAATATTTTTAATATCAATAAATTTTAATAAGGCTTCATTTAGTAAATCCTAAATCAATTAAAATCCTTTTTTTTTCACTAATTAAATTAAATCAACTATCGACCAGGACAGACAGAATAAAGCTTTTATTTAATTAAATCTGCAGGTTTTTTTTATTACATATCTCAAAAATCTTTCTCAGGTAATTTTTTAAAATTTTAATTTTTTTTTAAAAAAAAAAGAGGGGGGGCGGGGGAAAGCGAAATGCAATACAAATCTATTCCCGAGTAGAATCTTCAACAGAAACGTCATGCTTATCCATCCCTGCGCAAGCCTTTTCGGTTTCCGCATAACAACTACATCCCTCACCCCTCCCCCCATCCCCTCCCTCCCTCCCCTCCTATCTTCTATCCCCACCTCCCCACATATTTTCCCCTTCTATCGCGTGTCTTAAAACGTGTCCTATTATTATTATTATTATTAATCAATCCCTTTCTCTTTGGTCTCAACGTCCTCCATATTGCTGATTATTAATTGTTTTCTTACCCATTTGGCAGTTATAATTTTTTTCTTCTTAAACTATTAATTTCCACCATTTAAGTTCGGCTATAAAAATCGGAATCCTTTATTTTTTTGAAAGCGGCCCCCACCCTCTCCCCCCCAAAAAAGAGAGAGAGACTCTAATTCATCTTGCGTAATGATACTGCAGTTCCACGTGTGAACATTACGAGGAGATTAACCCAACAACCCAACCCCTCTTACTCCACCCCCGCGAGGGTATTTCGTAAAGCACGAGGTTAAATTACTTTAATCTGGGCCCAAAAAAAATAAATTGGGGGTAAGGGGGGGGCCTTTTTAACACACACACACACACGCACAAAAAGGACAGAATAATTGTACAGTAAAATGTAGCTTTAATCGCGTATTTTTTTCCCCCTCACCACACACCGCTGTGATATTTAATCGCAAGGTTACATTTTCACCTTTTTTGAGGGGTGGAGGGGTGGGGAGGGAAGAGGGAGGGGAGAGGGAGGGGGAGGGAAGGGGTTTTAAATAAAAAAAACTTACACTTCATTCCTAATAAATCAATGAGCATGAATGTTGAGAGTTTATCTGACTAGGGGTGGGTTTTTTTTTTCGCTCTGGTTTACATTCGTGTAATGGCAAAGCTTCTGTAAATCTGCGTGTTTCCCTTAATTGGTTTTCCATGTACCTGGGCGGTTCCGGCTGTACACGGAAAAACTTTTCTGCACGCGCGGACGGAAAAAAAATGTAAATAAATCGTTCCTCCTCCTCCTGCTGCTGCCCTTCAATTCCCTCACTTACTTACTGTCGATTGATTTTGGTAATTTTTTTTTCAAAACACTTTCGAAACAACCTTTTAGATCCATGGTTAACCTCTCTTTCCCTCCTTCCTCGTCTCATCACCATAAAAAATTATTTATCTGTTTTACAACGATGCGAGTGTTACTTTAAAATCCTTGATAATAAAAGGGGTAAAGTCAGAAATAATAATTTGTTAAAAAATAAGACCTTGTTAATAAGAAAAATACCATTAAAATATGAAGAGGATGTCGCGAGTTGTCATAGAAAAAAAGAGAATTCTAGAGTCAAAAAATCAAGTAAATTTAGAAAAAAAAATAATAATAATATTCCTAACAATAATATTTATACGACATAAAAAAAAATTAAAGGGCAAGATCGAAAGAAATTATTTTAAATTAAGCGGGAAATGAACATTCCTTTTTTTTAAAAAAAAAAATTTTTTCGTGTTGGTGGTATTGAGGCCTTAGACTGGCGTGATACTTTCCTACGCAAGCCTTTTCATTTGCACTAAGCTGCCACATCCCATATCCTCCTTAATTCGATTCTTAGCCTCTTCTTTTCTATTCTTATCCCATCAAACTTCCCTTCTAATGCTTAATTTTTAACAAAACCCCTCAAGTTTTGAAACGTTTCCTATTATTCAATTCACCCTAAAAGTCCTGCAAACTGTTCTATCTTCCCCTATTCTGGTTATAATATTTCTGGTTAGTTCCCCCTATCCACCCCTACCTATCTCATCCTCTTGTATCACCACAACATTTTTTTTTCGCTCTGCCGACAATTACCCTTCCAGTTTTCCCGTGAGGAAAATTTACTTTAACCAGAGCGAAAAGCCTTTCAGACTGGTTTGTCTAGTTTTCCTCCGTGGAAATTTGTCATGTGGACGACGGTGACTACTTTCTTTAGCAGCATCTATTATCCTCGCACTACCCCCCGCGAAAATAAAATAAATCAGTAGTAACAACGGGCCCCATTACAGATCCTTGCGGCACACCCGAACGTTACGTTTCCCTCTGCCGATAATTACCCTTCCAGTTTGCCCGTGAGGAAAATTTACTTGACCCAGAGCGAACATCCTTACAGACTACTATGTCTAGTTTCTCCCTGGACGGTTACTAATTTAGCTGCACCTATTCTCCTCGCTCACCTCCCATGCGATTGACGACACTTTTTTCTGGAATAAATTTCCTACTTTGTTCTACGATTCTTTCACGAGTATCATGTATGAAGTTTTCATGCAATATGTTGTCCAGTAAGGCCATCAACATTCCAGGAGCTGGAGCTTCTTGGCTATGATCATCACCATCATCGACCTTCGGGATCGTCACATAGAGAGAGTGTTTTGGTCAGGTCCTGTCGTTTCTTGTCGCAGGACCCTCTGGCCAGCACGGACATCAACGACAACGACGCCGACCCGATGCCCCGCGACAACGGCGACAACAAGCACGGGACGCGCTGCGCCGGGGAAGTGGCGGCCGTCGCCTTCAACAACTACTGCGGCGTCGGCGTCGCCTACAACGCCAGCATCGGCGGTGAGTCTACGTCTACAGACCACGTCGGCGCTCCCCGTGCACAGGTGGAGGGTGGCGGGTGAGTTGAGTGAGTGAGTGATCCTCTGCTCTGTTGGCAGGGGTGCGGATGCTGGACGGGACCGTCAACGACGCCGTCGAGGCGAGGGCGCTGGGGTTGAACCCCGAGCACGTGGACGTCTACAGCGCCTCCTGGGGACCCGAGGACGACGGGAAAACCGTCGACGGGCCTGGACCGTTGGCCAGGAGGGCTTTTGTCCACGGAGTCACCAGCGTGAGTCTCGCTCCTCCTCAGTCTTCCTTGTTATAAGTAAAATAGTCAGAAATGGGATGATTAAACCTGAAAACGTTTCGTTCCCCCCATCTGTCGGGACCTTCAGGGTCAATTTTATTAAAAAAAATTAAATTTACACAAAGTAATCAATATATATATCTGAATGTAAATAAATAAACGTGGTATATTTTAGGTTTTCTGCACCAATAACGTGATATTTTTAATTACAAGTACATACAAAGTCGTTTTATTTATATTCAACAGTATTTATTGTTTTTTTTTGTGCTATTCGGTCCTAAGACCGTCCTCCATGCTGACTTGCCTGCCGCAAGCCTTTTCATTTCCTCATAACCGGCACGACCCACATCCTTCGTAACCTTCTTAGCGTATTCTATACTTGTCCTCCCTCTTTTTTTCTTACCCATTACAATTCCCTATGATGCTTATTTTACAAGAGCCTTGTTCCCTTAAAATGTAGTCTGTTAATCTAATTCCCCTTTTCTCTTTGGTTCAACGTCCTCCTCCTCCATACTGTTCGCTTTTCTCATATTCTGTTTACATCTTCCTCGTTACTTACTGTATCCAACCTTATCTTATCTCATTCTCCCATTGAACAACATTTCGTAGGCTTCTATTCAGTTCCTTTCCGGATCTCTACCTTTCGCACCCCATACAGCGCCAACGCTCCATACAAACATTTTTTTATAGCTACGATTTCCTAATATTGGACACAAATATTACCCGTAAGTAAATTCCTCCTTTTCGTGAAAGCCTTCCTTGCCTATGATGTTATTCTACTCTAGTAGCTGGTGAATTCCTTACCTTCCTCCTAAGTATCCCTTCCCAAATGTAACAGTCTTTGTTGTGTCCACTGTTTTCTCCGTCACCTTGGTTTTCTTTCTATTAATCCTCATATTGAAAACGCTTTTCCCAGGACTCTGTTCACTCCATCAATTATGGTTCCCCAAGTCTTTTCTTTTTCTGATTCCCTTAATACTACAATACTGTATTTATTAAATTGTATAATAATTTTTTTTAGAGAAATAACTCGGAAAGACCTGAAATTTCAGGGTACGAAACGTTTTTCAACTTCAACGACGATGTCCATTTGTGACTTTTTGGCCCATCCTTTGTATAATATATTAGAGAAATAAATATGAAAATTTTTTCCCCCCCTTATAGTCGATGCAATCTTTATCAGAAAGTCTAAGTGTTACTTTGAGTGACGCGCGTGGTCAGACTCTCTCCAGCGGTCTTAATCCCAGTCTCCGTTCGTGCCAGTGGAATAAACAAAGGCCGTTAGATTGGGAAGGGATAATTAGGTAGATAGATAGAAAGGTAAAGGAATTCAGCTTCTAGAGTAGAATAACACGGGCAAGGGAGAGGGTTTTCACTTACTGATAACACAAGTATGAAGTCATTTTTAGAAAATGTCGGTATGGAGCGTGACGTCATACGGGTGCTGCTGGACGGGTAGGAGTTGCGGAAAGGTGGAAAGAATAGAGAGGAGGCCTTTTTTGTAATGAGGTGCAATAGAAGAAAAGAAAAAAGAGTTGTTTGAATAGGGTAAGAAGCCAGGTAAATTCTAAGCAGTATTAAGAGGAGGGAGAACAACGTTGTGGAGGACGACTTTAATAGGTTACGTATTAAGTCGAAAGGGTTTTAAAATTAGAGTGAAGTGTGTGTGTGGAGGGGGAAAAGACAGACGAAAAGAAAAAAATTATAGACTTACGTACGGGGGAAAAAAATACGTAAAGGAGAAAGGAATTCTGGTTCCTGGACTGGGTGATGAGACGATTAATTCGGTTGGATATTTATGTTCCTGAAGAAGTCTAAAAAAAATGTAGTAAATCCTCCTAAAGTAGGTGCCATATTGTCCTAATCGTCTGATGTGGAGTTGTTTCCCCCCACCTTTTTTTTAACTGCGTCCTTATTCACTAGTGTGTCCGGTCCACTGTTCTTCTTCCTCCTCCTCCTCTTTTTCTTTTTTTCTCCCACACAACTACGACGTTTTTACTATGCACGTTTAGTTTGGAGAAGATAAAACGGAATTCGTTACGGGATTATTATCCCACCATAGACTGGCCTTCCTCATCGTCTTCACATTTGTGGCCTCGTTGAAAGTTAAATGAGCCGTCGCCCAACCTTCCTTCTTTCCTCTTTCCTCCTCCTTCCTCCTCCTCTTCTTCCCTTTTTTTTACTCTCCATAATTCGACCACAAGTAAAATTATTTCCCATCATCTGTTGTATCACAATGCGTGTGCGGATTTTATGTTTTTTTTTCAACATTATGAAGTCTCGAATTTTTAATTAATTCAGTATAATAACCCGGGCAAGGAAGAGGGTTTTATATTTTACCGATAGCAAAAATAAGAATATTAGACAGTCATCGTTGGAAAGGTTGGAATGGAGCGTGACGTCATACGGGTGCTGCTGGACGGGTAGGAGTTGCGGAAAGGTGGAAAGAATAGAGAGGAGGCCTTTTTTGTAATGAGGTGCTATAGAAAAGAAAAAAGAGTTGTTTGAATAGGGTAAGAAGCCAGGTAAATTCTAAGCAGTATTAAGAGGAGGGAGAACAACGTTGTGGAGGACGACTTTAATAGGTTACGTATTAAGTCGAAAGGGTTTTAAAATTAGAGTGAAGTGTGTGTGTGGAGGGGGAAAAGGCAGACGAAAAGAAAAAAATTATAGACTTACGTACGGGGGAAAAAAATACGTAAAGGAGAAAGGAATTCTGGTTCCTGGACTGGGTGATGAGACGATTAATTCGGTTGGATATTTATGTTCCTGAAGAAGTCTAAAAAAATGTAGTAAATCCTCCTAAAGTAGGTGCCATATTGTCCTAATCGTCTGATGTGGAGTTGTTTCCCCCCCACTTTTTTTTACTGCGTCCTTATTCACGATTGTGTCCGGTCCACTGTTCTTCTCCTCCTTCTCCTCCTCCTCCTCTTCTTTTTCTTTTTTTCTCCCACACAACTACGACGTTTTTACTATGCACGTTTAGTTTGGAGAAGATAAAACGGAATTCGTTACGGGATTATTATCCCACCATAGACTGGCCTTCCTCATCGTCTTCACATTTGTGGCCTCGTTGAAATTTAAATGAGCCGTCGCCCAACCTTTCTTCTTTCCTCTTTCCTCCTCCTCATTTTCCCTTTTTTTTTACTCTCCATAATTCGACCACAAGTAAAATTATTTCCCATCATCTGTTGTATCACCACAATGCGTGTGCGGATTTTTTTTTTTATTTTCAACTTTATGAAGTCGGGAATTTTTAATTTTGTCTCTGTTGAGTTGAGGGTCAAGGGTGTGGGGGGGAAAGGGGAAAGGTGGGGAGGAAGTGTGTGTGTGTGTGTGTGTGTGGGCGAAGTTCACTTAATGATATTGGATTCCACCGCGAGAGACTAAATAACAGTGGTTTCTGTATTATCGAGTGTAATAAAGGTAATAAGGACGGAATTTAATTCAATTCAGAAATGTCAGGGCACATTTTTATTTTCCAAAAAATTAAAAAATTGTGGGGGTTGGGGAGGGAGAGCAATGGACGGTAACAACAAAAGGCGCCATTATTCTCTCTCTCTCTGTGGTGGTGGAGAAGGGAAGGAGGAGAAGGGGAGGAAAGGAATTCCTTTGAATTACCCTTAGTTGTCCCCCCAGTGAACGAGCTTCAATTTAATCAATCAGATGGAAACAATTGAAAAAATATATTTATATATAGTGATCCTGGATGAAGATGACCAAAATTGTGGCTTCATGTTCGATATACAAAGAGAGAAAATAATAATAATAATAATAAAGAAACGATTAGCAACATTATAGGCAGTGGAGTAAAGTAGTCCATTAAATAAATAAATAAACAAGACAGGAAGTAGTTAATAAGAAAATTGAAAAGTAACGGATCGTTTCGTCCCCTATTATCACAACGTTTTCAGACGTGATAAATACTTTGATATTCGCTTCTACTCTTATCCTTCAGTTAGAAAATTATTAAAAGACATCTAAGACAATTTTAAGAAGAGCAAAGAAAAAAAAAATTGGTGTTTTGACGGATAAATGAAAAAAATATATATTAAAGACATCTGCGACAACTTTAAGAAGAGCAAAGAAAAAAAATTAAGGTGTTGACGGATAAATGAAAAAAAAAATATTAAAGACATCTACGACAAGTTTAAGAAGAACATAGAAAAAAAATTAAGGTGTTGACGGATAAATGAAAAAAAAAATATTAAAGACATCTACGACAAGTTTAAGAAGAACAAAGAAAAAAAATTATGGTGTTGACGGATAAATGAAAAAAATATATATTAAAGACATCTGCAACAAGTTTAAGAAGAACAAAGAAAAAAAATTAAGGTGTTGACGGATAAATGAAAAAAAAAATATTAAAGACATCTGCGACAAGTTTAAGAAGAACAAAGAAAAAAAAATATGGTGTTGACGGATAAATGAAAAAAAAATTATTAAAGACATCTGCGACAAGTTTAAGAAGAACAAAGAAAAAAAATTATGGTGTTGACGGATAAATGAAAAAAAATATTAAAGACATCTGCGACAAGTTTAAGAAGAACAAAGAAAAAAAATTATGGTGTTGACGGATAAATGAAAAAAAAATTATTAAAGACATCTGCAACAAGTTTAAGAAGAACAAAGAAAAAAAATTATGGTGTTGACGGATAAATGAAAAAAATATATATTAAAGACATCTGCAACAAGTTTAAGAAGAACAAAGAAAAAAAATTATGGTGTTGACGGATAAATGAAAAAAAAATATTAAAGACATCTGCAACAAGTTTAAGAAGAGCAAAGAAAAAAAAATATGGTGTTGACGGATAAATGAAAAAAAAAATATTAAAGACATCTACGACAAGTTTAAGAAGAGCAAAGAAAAAAAATTATGGTGTTGACGGATAAATGAAAAAAAAATTATTAAAGACATCTGCAACAAGTTTAAGAAGAACAAAGAAAAAAAATTAAGGTGTTGACGGATAAATGAAAAAAAAATATTAAAGACATCTGCGACAACTTTAAGAAGAACAAAGAAAAAAAATTAAGGTGTTGACGGATAAATGAAAAAAAAATTAAAGATAAAATTGCTGTCGAAATTATCAATACCTATTTTTTTTTACAACTGAAGAAACGCCGAGTGATGATACGAAACGTTCTGTTATTTTTTTTTTCTTCTTCGTCCATTTTTTTTCAGCTACATTTCGGGCCTCACACTCATGTTACCGTTGACAGATGAATATAATTAATTTTTTATCCTTATGTCTTTTCTTAAGCTGTAATTATGAGAGGATTATTTCCTTCTGATTTATTGGTAACAGTTTACCTTAAAGGTCCTTTAGATTATATAAAAATAATAATAATAATACCAAGCTATGAAAGGAAAAAAAAATCGTAGGATTACTTGGGTGTGGACAACAATTATCAGCCACCCCCGCCAACTCTCCCTCCCTCATCTACCTTCTACACCCCCACCCCCACCCCCACCCCCACCGGAAGCAACTTGTTCGCTGAAACAACTATAGATGGTCTAAAGGATTCCTTAAAAATATTCTAACATAATTTTTTTATAATGAGCTTGGGGGCGGGGGGCGGGGGGCGGGGGGCGAATGTAATTTAATTTAAATCAAAATAAATTATTATTTTGGATTAAATAAAAATAAAATTTATTCAAGAAAACAACAATAATAATTACTAAAAATAAGTAAAAAAGCCCTGACCATTTTCAGACTTTATTTTTTTTTACAATTACCCAAAGAGAGAGGGGGAAAAAACAAACAACGTTTCGGTACCTATTTGTACCCTCTTCAGGTTAATTACTAAAATTACTAAAATAAATAAAAAAGCTCAGACCTGTTTCAGACTTAATTTTTTTTTACAATTACCCAAAGAGAGGAGGGGAAAAAATAAACCAACGTTTCGGTACCTATTTGTACCTTCTTCAGGTTATTATCTTATACCTATCAGTTTCGCCGCAACTAAAGCAATAGTGTAAAATAATCGTATAGCCAAAAGGGGAAGAAGTTTTTTTAAAAAATTGTAAAATTTGTGGTTATGTTTTTTAAATACATATTGTTACATTTAAAATGTGAAAAATGATGTGTTGATTATTAGGATAATAACCTGAGGAAGGTACAAACAAGCACTGAAACGTGTTGATTATTAGGATAATAACCTGAGAAAGGAGCAAATAAGTACTGAAACGTTGTTTTTTCTCCCTCTCTGGAAATTGTAAAAAATAAAAATAAAGTCTGAAATTGGTCGGTATTTTTTTTACTTATTATTATTACAAAATCAGATGTTAAAATACAACCGTTCAAAAATTACTTAACTTACGGTTCACTTGCATATAGTAAGACACTGTGTATTTAAGGGGGGTCATATTTTTTTGTGTGTGCGTGCGGACTTATGGTGGTTGCCGCAAAAAACCCATCATCACGCAATTTTTGGGTTGTTGGCCACTATTACACCTGGGATTTATCGTGGGTCGTAAAATGCTCCGTAATTCTTTAACCCACGGCCCGCAGGTTATTTCGAGGTCAGTCTTCCAGGAATTCTGGCCGCCTCTGGATCACGTTTCTCGGCCCTGGGCTAATTACTTGGCCAGGACTCAACCTGCAGGGACATCCATCCTCCTTAATTCTTATTACTACGTGTGAAACCTACGCCCCATTCTGTTTGGGATCGTCTCATCTTTCCCTATTTTTCAGAAGAGTGTCTCACGAAAAGAAAATTACAAGCCGGAAAAATTGTTTGTATTCATACCCTTTTATCCCCCTCTTTTTTTGTTGTTGTGTTTTCCTTTTACATTTGTCACATCCATATTTACAGTGGCAAAATGCTTTTTTAAAAAGGATTTCTCGGCCCTGGGGCTGGATTTTTGGGTTAATGTCACTATTACACCTGGGAATTATCCTTCCTTCCTTCCTTAACCCACGGCCCGCCGGTTCCTTGAGGTCAGTCTTCCAGGAATTCTGCTCGCCTCTGGATCACACGTTTCTCGGCCCTGGGCTATTTACTTGGCCAGGACTCCCAACCTTGCAGGGACATCCATCCATCCTCCTCCTTAATTCTTATTACGACGTGTGAAACCTACATCCCATTCTGTTTGGGATCGCCTCATCTTTCCCTATTTTTCAGAAGAGTGTTTCACGAAAAAAAGAAAAATAATAACAATACGTGAAAAATTGTTTGTATTGATCCCCTTTATCCCTCTCTCTTATTTTGTTGTGTTTTCCACTTACATCTGTTACATCCGTATTTATAGTGGCAAAATACTTTATAAAGGATTAAGGATAATCGATGACGTCAATATTACAACTCCACACAGCGTTGCGTTGGCTGTTTTTGTATCTTCATCAGCTGATCAGTTGTTCCGGGGGATGAAATGTAGAACAAGATTGATTATTATTTCTATCTATAGCTTATTCTTTATTAATCTGATAAACGTTTCAGTGTATAGTTCCTCAATTTTTTACGTTATATAAACGTTTTCGTGTATAGTTCCTCAATCTTTTTGTGTTCTACAGACCCTAAAGGGTGTTTTACGCAAGTGTCTGACAGTCATTTGCCCTGTGTTTTACTTACTCTGTAGGAGGAGTGAAAGCAGATTTACTCTGGCTAGGGGATTGGTTTGGAAAGGGGACTACTGACTGTAGGGGGGTGGAAATGGAAGCGTCGTTCCTTTTTTCCTCTTTTTTTTCTCTCTCTCAATGTCTCCTCGTCGTTCTCCTCTCCCTCTCTCCTCTCTCCTCCCTTCCTCCCTCTTTATTCGTTTTAACAAGCTAGATGGCCGCCGGACGGAACTGACTCGTCTCCATTAAGGCTCACTCCGCTGCGCTACTGTGACGGGGGGCAAACATCTTCCCTTGTGCAACACCTACGCCAACATCACCCGCGCAAAAAAAAACTAAACTGTTCCAACTTTTATGTTTACGAAAAAAAAATGAAATATCACAGTCAGAAAAAATTTTATTCATTGAATAATATAAAAGTTACTGTAGGAGGAGGAAAGAGAGAAAAAAAGATAGAGGAAATCAGTGGACGAATTAAAGTTAAAAAAAACAACAAAAAAAAGATTTTTACTCTACTTTTAGGATCACTTGAATGTCATATACATTGCAGGAAAATACAGATTAAAAATTATTTGAAACTTAAACACAAACAGGTTGATTAAGTCAAACATGAAACTCAAATAAACAAATCTTTACGTATTTACGATATTTGAAAAAAAAATAATACCACAAAATACGTGCAGCTGTACGACACGTAACACCTAAAGATGTCCAAAATATGAGAAAAAAAACATACTACTACAACATAGTTTCCTGACCTATAAAACTTACAATAAATGACAAGAATTACTGCAAATAAGTCAACATATATATTTGTCGCTATTTTTTTTTCAAAAGGAGACGTTTCGTCTCCAATTTTGAGACTTCCTCAGGCGTATTACAAACATATTATTGATAAATAAAGTGAAATTTAGGTTCTATGTTACAGTTTTTAAATTTATATATATATATATATATATTCCCTTTTTTTCTCCTTGGCTCTGCAGCCCGTTGAGGGCCTTGGCCTACAGAGTCGACACCTAAAGATGTCCAAAATATAAGAAAAAAACATACTACTACAACATAGTTTCCTGACCTATAAAATTTACAATAAATTACAAGAATTACTGCCAATAAGTCAACATATATATTTGTCGCTATTTTTCTTTTAAACGGAGACGTTTCGTCTCCAATTTTGAGACTTCCTCAGGCGTATTACAAACATATTATTGCAACTAAAAAAATAATTAAAATGTGGGTTCTATGTTACAGCTTTTTTAAATATATATTCCCTTTTTTTCTCCTTGGCTCTGCAGCCCGTTGAGGGCCTTGGCCTACCGAGTCGACCGCGGACTTTAACCTCGCATGACGACACATTCCGAAATTGGAGGGACACGTGTGTAATTTTTTATTTATAAAGCGGGGGTTGAAACCCATTTCAAAAAATCGGACATAATGAGATAGAAGAGACAAATTATGGAAGCAAATTTTTCAGAATTGATTGTTATAAATTAAATGGCTAATAATCCTTGAAAATGGATTTACAATTATGAGAAGAAGAAGAAGAAGAAAAAAAACAAACAAACGAACAAACCAAACATCAACCTGTCCATTTTTGTGGCTCAGCTTCAATTTATTAATATTTAAGTGAACATCAAGCCGAGGACAATTTAGGGATAAAGTTAATTGCTATCTGACGTTTTTTTTTAGAAAATTTAAAGTAAATAAATTTGGGCTTCTTGAATTTTTTAGTTTATTAATTAAAGAGGGTACAACATTTGTTTGTTTTTTTCTTCCTAAAACGCTGTTTAAGTAAAACAACAACAAAATTTTAATTTAGTATAGATAAATTAAGAAAAAAAATAGGGCCAATAAGTTCAGGTGGTCCGCGACACTAAATTCTTCACAAGTACCTTCAATAATCTTTTCGGCTGAAGGAGTCAAGGAGTAAATAAAATGAATTGCTAATTTTTTTATTGTTTTGAACCATGATACATATATATTTATTTATATATTAGTGTCTACCCTTTGCGAAAAATAAAAAAAAATATTTGGTGATGCAATTCGGGAAAGTATATGACGTGTGTGGAAATTCCAAGGTAATGAAAGTCTGTATAAGATAAGCTCTTTGTGTTTCAGGTGAATATCTTCACGTTTATTCTCTTTGTTGCTTAAAGCTGTTTACTTGATTGATAAAGGGAAATGACGTAGTAAGGTTTACAGTAAGAGAAATAGGAGATGAATAAAAATGTCATTGTCAATGTCCTTCAAATAAAAAATAATAAAAGGAAAAAGCATGGTTCCAGGAAAGCCGAAATGTGATAATTTGGAAGTTTTGGGTTTATTCCCAAATATCCCCGGTTCCTTTGCAATATCAGCTTTAAAATGGCGGCTGGAAAAGGGTGCAGGAATGGCCGTCGCAGCAGCAGCAGCAGCATCATGGAGGGTGAGTTTTAAAGCTGACGTTCCCTTTCGCAGGGCCGTAAGGGCAAAGGATCCATCTTCGTGTGGGCGTCGGGCAACGGAGGGCGACACACGGACTCGTGCAACTGCGACGGATACACCAACAGCATCTTCACACTCTCCATCTCCAGCGCCACGCAGGCCGGGTGAGTTACTAACTAACTACTCAGGCTTATTAATATCATTACTGAGGGTTTCCTTTGTCTGAGTAAAGAAAGAGAAAAGGATAGGCGAGACAACCGAATCAGATAGAAAGGATATCAGAGAAACAGGTGAGGTTAAACCCTGAGAAGGAGACGCAGGAAGGAAAGAGGTGTTAGAAAAGAAATTAGGAAAGCACTCAAGGCAGAGTAAGAGACACCCGAATGGGTGGCTGCTACATGCGCGGATTGCATAGGACTAGGCCAAATTAAGTCTACGTCTTGATTATTTCAACGGAGTATTTTTACTGTTCGAAACGTTGGAAGAATTTGTTTAAAATTATTTTTTACTCTGATATCTTGGAGTAATTTTCTAATTTCTTTTCTTACTCTTCTTTCTTACTGTGATATTTTAGTCTTCTTTCTTACTGTGATTTTTTAGTCTTCTTTCTTACTCTTCTTTCTTACTGTGATTTTTTAGTACTTTCTTACTCTTCTTTCTTACTGTGATTTTTTTAGTCTTCTTTCTTACTGTGATTTTCTTAGTCTTCTTTCTTACTGCGATTTTTTAGTACTTTCTTTCTCTTCATTCTTACTGTAATTTTTTAGTCTTCTTTCTTACTGTGATTTTTTAGTCTTCTTTCTTACTGTGATTTTTTAGTCTTCTTTCTTACTGTGATTTTTAGTCTTCTTTCTTACTGTGATTTTTTAGTCTTCTTTCTTACTCTTCTTTCTTACTGCGATTTTTTAGTACTTTCTTACTCTTCATTCTTACTGTAATTTTTTATTTTTCTTTCTTACTGTGATTTTTTAGTCTTCTTTCTTACTCTTCTTTCTTACTGTGATTTTTTAGTCTTCTTTCTTACTGTGAATTTTTTAGTCTTCTTTCTTACTGTGATTTTTAGTCTTCTTTCTTACTCTTCTTTCTTACTGTGATTTTTTAGTCTTCTTTCTTACTGTGATTTTTTAGTCTTCTTTCTTACTGTGATTTTTAGTCTTCTTTCTTACTGTGATTTTTTAGTCTTCTTTCTTACTGTGAATTTTTTAGTCTTCTTTCTTACTGTGAATTTTTAGTCTTCTTTCTTACTGTGATTTTTTAGTCTTCTTTCTTACTGTGATTTTTTAGTCTTCTTTCTTACTGTGATTTTTTAGTCTTCTTTCTTACTGTGATTTTTTAGTCTTCTTTCTTACTCTGATTTCTTACTCTTCTTTCTTACTGTGAATTTTTAGTCTTCTTTCTTACTCTAATTTCTTACTGTAATTTTTTTCTTAGTTACTCTAAATTATTTTCCTTTGTTACTCTAATTTTCTTTCTATGTAGCCCTACTTCGTTTCTTACTCTAATATGTATATATTTGTATAATTCCTTTGTTAACTCTAATTTGTTTGATGCTCAAATTTCTTTCTTAGTCTAATAACCATCTTAGTCTCAGTCAATCAGTCAGTCAGTGAGCTGAGGCTTTTTTCCCCCCCGGTGTAGTTGATGCAGAAACAGTTCTCGGGGTTTCCACACTCGGGTGCGACGTTTCGACGACGACGACGACCGTAGCGCTCCTCAGCCTGAAGATGACGACGACGACGACGACGGAGCGTTTGGTCGTCGAAACGTCGCCGGCGTTTTCATCATCATCAACATAATCGCAGCAGCACCCCGAGTGGGGAAAAACCCCGAGAACTGTTTCTGCACTATCTTAGTCTCATTTCCTTTCATGCAAGCTGTTTCTCTGCGAATCAGTCACTGTCATTTCGGTTTCCTCTCTGTTTTTCTTGTATCTTTTTCGCTTCGCTTCACGTCCATCCTTTTCTCTTTCTTTTACTCAGACAAAGGAATACCCGAAAAAACTTGATAATGAAGGTTGTCGTGATGTGGAAAAATGTCGTCCTTGTCGTACATTAGAAAAGCGCTTAATGGGCGTCAATTCTGTAAAGTAACTAATCTATTTTTCATTATGTAAATAATGAAATACTGTGTGAGAAACACCCTAAATTTTATCCTGCATATTGAGTTGCTGGAGGAGGAGACGGGCGTTGTCTCGTCACTTGTTCTGAATAAATAGGGAAAGGTTTAAATTCCCCCGTAGTTGGTGGGGGGAGGAAATGGAGACAACAAGCGCCTCCCGCGGCTTAGCATTGAAACTGTTAAGTTAGCTCGGTCCTTTGTTGCTAGGCCAGACGTAAAACTTAACTGGTGGCTGCACATTGTGTGACGGGAACAATGCCCAACGTTTCAGCTACAAGCCGTGGTATCTGGAGGAGTGTTCGTCCACCCTGGCTACAACTTACAGCTCCGGAACTCCGGGCAGAGACAAAAGCGTCGCTACGGTCGACATGGACGGGAAGCTCAGGGCGGACCACATATGCACCGTCGAGCACACAGGTAAAGTCATCTACCTACTATCCTCTATCCTCTACCTACTATCCTCTATCCTCTAACCTCTAAAATCTACCCATTATCCTCTATCCTCTACCCACTATCCCTTATCCACTAACCACTATCCTTTTACAATCATCCTATAACATCTATCCTCTACTTACTATCCTCTACCCTCTTACCTCTATCCTCTATCCTCTAGCCTCTATCCTCTAGCCACTATCCTCTAGCCTCTATCCTCTAGCCTCTATCCTCTAGCCTCTATCCTCTAACCACTATCATCTAACCACCATCCTCTAACTTCTATCCTCTAACCTCTACCCACTATCCTCTATCCACTATCATATTACAACCATCCTATAACCACCATCCTCTAACCACCATCATCTAACCACCATCATCTAACCACCATCCTCTAACCACCATCCTCTAACTTCTATCCTCTAACCTCTATACTCTAACCTCTATACTCTAACCTCTATACTCTAACCTCTATACTCTAACCTCTATACTCTAACCTCTATACTCTAACCTCTATACTCTAACCTCTATACTCTAACCTCTATACTCTAACCTCTATACTCTAACCTCTATACTCTAACCTCTATACTCTAACCTCTATACTCTAACCTCTATACTCTAACCTCTATACTCTAAACTCTATCCTCTAACCTCTATCTTGTAACCTCTATCCTCTAACCTCTATCCTCCATCATGTATCCACGATCCTCTATCCTCTAACCACTATACTCTTACAACCATCCTTTTACAATCATAATATAACCACCATCCTCTGACTTCTATCCTCTAACCTCTATCCTTTTACAATCATCCTATAACCACCATCCTCTGACTTCTATCCTCTAACCTCTATCCTCTAACCTCTACCCACTATACTCTAAACACTATCCTCTAATTTATATCCTATAATTTCTAACCTCTATCCTCTAACGTCAATCCTATATCCTCTAACTTCAATCCTATATCCTCTAACTTCAATCCTATATCCTCTAACTTCAATCCTCTATCCTCTAACTTCAATCCTCTATCCTCTAACTTCAATCGTCTATCCTACAGCTTCCATCCTCCATCCAAACACTTCAATCCTCTATCCTACAACTTAAATCCTCAAATTACTAACCACGATCCTATAACCAGGATCCTCTAAGCACTATCCTCTAACCACTATCCTCTAAGCACAATTCTCTAAGCACTATTATCTAAGCACTATCCTCTATCCTCTAACTTCAATCCTCTATCCTCTCTAACTCTAACTTCAATCCTCTATTCTCCTCTAACTTCAATCCTCTATCCTCTAACTTCAATCCTCTATCGTCTAATTTCAATCCTCTATCCTCTAACCACGATCCTGTAATCACAAATTTTATAAGACTCTTTGAGGAAAATCCTCTTATCCTATTCACCGAACACGGTAGAAAAGAAATAAGATTTTTCTTCCGCAACAATACGTCACGTTGTCTAAAGAGGATTAAGAAAATCATCAACAGTGGTTCGTGAGCAAAAAATTTTCTTCCTCTGCTTTTCAAAGGTGCACGACCCTTAACGCAAGGTATTTTTGGTATCCAAGTGTACCCGTTGACCCTATTATAAGGGTCTTTAACATAATACAGGAGGAAACAACCATATATAAAGTACGCGGAATCCAACAGCAGATAAAATGAAGGAAGAAAAATCTTTTACCCAAAACAAAACTCTAATAAATAAAATACTATAAAATTAGAAATAATATTTCGTTCTTCATGATCATTTTTTTATCAGATAAAATTCATCAAGAGAAAAGAAACGTGAGTGATGTATTGACCCTTATACCGTAATAGGGGTGTTTAAGTTGTGGGGGTGTTTTTTCTTCTCCCCGTTTCAGGCACGTCGGCGTCGGCGCCCTTAGCTGCTGGAATCGTCGCCCTGGCGCTGGAAGCGAACCCGAATCTGACGTGGAGGGACGTGCAGTACCTCGTGGTGATCACCTCCAGACCCGCGCCGCTGGAGACGGAGTCCGGATGGTCACTCAACGGCATCAACAGGAAGGGTGAGAAAGGGTTACCACTACAACAACAACTGCCCTGATCAGGCTGTAGTAGATAAGTAATATAGAGTAACTAACGAGAGAATGGTCACTATGTCGGCGTCACAACCAGCTTCAGTTAGGTTGCCGATCGAGGTAAACGTCATTTAGGGAGAAGATTAGAAGACTGACGTGAATTCGGGGGGACATAAATTGAATTTCTTCTATTAAGTGAAACAATACAATACAATAAGTGCCTGTAGAGGAAAGAATAAAACACTACATCAACGATTAAAACACCCTAATAAGTCAGCCATTGCCTTGTTCACGGGCCATAAAATACCTTTCGATAAGACCCGTATTCTGGACAGAGCTGATTCCTACTGGGATAGAATTATTTTGGAGGCAAATAAACATCAGGTCCAGTGAGAATTTACTGAATAGAGATTCTGGATTCCCAATTGGAGCCTGGCTGCTTGGAAGGAACGAAGCCATTGTTTTACCGGAGGAGGAACGACGCGCGGGGCTGAGAGTCACGGGGAGACTAGAGCATGAACAGGCAAGTGGACCAACGGGAGACTAGAGCATGAACAGGCAAGTGGACCAACGGGAGACTAGAGCATGAACAGGCAAGTGGACCAACGGGAGACTAGAGCATGAACAGGCAAGTGGACCAATGGGAGACTCACGCGTCAACAACATCTAGCCAATCACAGGCGGCGGTCTTCTGTGACTTGCCTCGGACTATATAAATACTTACTCTTACCTAATTTGATACTTCAGTTTGCGTAGTGTTAAGAGACTCAGAAGGTGATATAGGAACCATAATAGATGACATGAACGTTATCCTGGAGTAAGAGTACAACATGAGGATTAAGAGGAAAAAGGATGTAGTGTGAAATAAAAATCGGCTGTTAGATTAGGAACTTCTAAAATTAACTATATGCTTTACTGGGCTTCAGTTGAGCATTCCCACTAACTTACATTAGAAGGGAAGCGATATTTTCAAGGAAGTTAAGGAATTCTGCTTCTTGGACAGTATAATAAGTAGAGTAACACAGGTAAGGAAGGATTCGCAAAGATGGTAATATTACTTACGGGTGATATAAGTGTCAAAAAAAAATTGTAATGGAGTGTGGCGTTATATGGATGCGAAACGTGGGAAGTAGGAAAATGATAGAAACCATTAAAATGTTGTGCTACTAACGAGGAAGATCAAAACAGTATAAAGGAAGAGCGAAGAATGTGGACTACGTTGATCAAGAGAAGGGAAGGATTAATACGCCACGTTTTAAGACACCAGGGTCTAGTAAAATTAGCATCAGTGTAAGGGGAACCATTGGAATGTTGTGCTACAATAGAATCACTAACGAGGAAGATGAAAACAGTATAAAGGAAGAGCGAAGAATGTGGACTACTTTGATCAAGAGAAGGGATGGATTAATACGCCACGTTTTAAGACACCAGGGTCGAGTAAAATTACCGGGGGAGGGGGTAGGAACATAAGAGGGATGCCAAGGATGGAATAGTCTAAGAATTTTAGGGATTGCGCAATATATGTTAGCATGGAGGGTTTCATCAGACCAGTCTCAACATCTAAACAACAACAACAGTTTCCAAAGGTGATGCCTGAAATCTATTTCAAATTGTTCCGCCACATCATCAAGGGTGGACGTTCCAGAGTCTGTCTAACTTCTTGTGTTATTGTTTCCAGTGAGCCACAAGTTCGGCTACGGGCTGATGGACGCCGGGTCAATGGTGACTCTGGCGGAGAAGTGGACCAACGTCCCGCCGCAGCACATTTGCAAATCCCAAGAGATCAGCGAGGACAGGTGAGTGTGAGGGGGCTGTAGTGGTGAGATATGGTGGGATATGGTGGTCATGATGACGTGTCTGTATGTAGGGAGCTGGAGTCGTCCCCTGGAGCGGTGCTGCGCGTCTTCATGGACGTGACGGGATGCAGCGGGACGGCCAACGAGGTCCGATACCTGGAGCACGTCCAGTGCAAAGTGTCGCTGCGGTTCATGCCTCGGGGGAACCTGAGGGTGCGGCTCACGTCCCCGGCAGGGACCACGTCCACGCTGCTCACTCCCCGGCCCAGGGACCTGCTCAGCTCCGCCTTCGACGACTGGCCCTTCCTCAGCGTCCACTACTGGGGAGAGGCGCCAGACGGCAGGTGGACGCTCGACGTCGTCAACGCCGGGGGAAGGCGCGTCACTCAGCCAGGTCGGTACCATTGCTCATCCTCGGGACGCTCAGGGTAACCCACGGCACAAGGTCGCTAAATCTCGCAACTTCAAAAATATCGTAGCCAGTGTCTATATTCTACTCACTGTTCTCGATTATCATATATATACTCCATCTATCGACGATAGGAGCTCCGGAAACGAATAGAACAGAAGCCTTTGACATGTGGTGCTACAGGAGAATAAAATGGTTGGAAAGAATCACTAATGACGGAATTATAATCTAATGACAATACTGGAAAAGCAAAAAAAAATGGAGGACGTTGACCAAGAGAAGGGATAGGTTAATAGGCCACGTTTTAAGGCCACGAGGATCTTGTGAAATCACCATCAGACGGAAGTGTGTTGGAGGTAAGAACAGACGACGGAGACAGCGGCTTATTTAACCCATTTATTGTATATTTATTTGTCAGATAAACTATTTAATTAATTATTCTATAAGGTTTTCGGCCACTAAACGTGTCCACAAATTAATTCGTTGCATCGTCATACTTAAAAACAAACGTTTTCGCCCTAGTTAGTCATCCTCAATCAATATAAAATTCACGGTACTTGTGGTCCTCCTCCCTCCCACTTCCCTCTGGTCTTTCTTGTTCTCAAGTACCGTCTCTTTAAAGACCAAAAATTCATTCCTCACTTTCAACTCTCCAGCTTTTTTCTCCTTTTCCACCTCGCCTTATCGACAACTCTCCATCTCTACCTCCTACGCCCTTTCAACGTGTCTAGAACCACTCTGAATTTTTTTCCGGCTTCTCGCCTCCCAGCTAAAAATCGATATAAAATACACGGTACATACGGTCCTCCTCCCTCCTTCCCTCTGTTTTTTCTTATTCTTAGTACATTCTCCTTAAAGACCAAAAATCCATTTCTCACTTTCACCTCTCTAGCTTTTTTCTCCTTCTCCACCTCGCCTTCTCGACCGCCCTCCGTCTCAACCTCCTCGCCCTTTCAATACGTGTCTAGAACCGCTCTGAATATTTTTCCCGGCTTCTCGCCTCCCAGAGAAACAATCGATATAAAATTCACGGTACATACGGTCCTCCTCCCTCCTCCTTCCCTCTGGTCTTTCTTGTTCTCACTACCGTCTCTTTAAAGACCAAAAATTCATTCCTCACTTTCAACTCTCCAGCTTTTTTCTCCTTCTCCAACTCGCCTCCTCGACCACTTTCCGTCTCAACCTCCTAAACCCTTTCAACGTGTCTAGAACCGCTCTGAATATTTTTCCCGGCTTCTCGCCTCCCAGCTAAGCAATCGATATAAAATTCACGGTACATACGGTCCTCCTCCCTCCTTCCCACTGTTTTTTCTTCTTCATTACATTCTCCTTAAAGACCAAAAATCCATTCCTCACTTTCACCTCTCCAGCTTTTTTTCTCTTTATCCACCTCGCCTTCTCGACCGCTTTCCGTCTCAACCTCCTACGCCCTTTCAACGTGTCTAGAACCGCTCTGAAATTTTTCCCGGCTTCTCGCCTCCCAGCTAAACAAACGATATAAAATTCACGGTACATACGGTCCTCCTCCCTCCTCCTTCCCTCTGGTCTTTCTTGTTCTCACTTACAGTCTCTTTAAAGACCAAAAATTCATTCCTCACTTTCACCTCTCCAGCTTTTTTTCTCTTTATCCACCTCGCCTTCTCGACCGCTTTCCGTCTCAACCTCCTACGCTCTTTCAACGTGTCTAGAACCGCTCTGAATTTTTTTCCAGCTTCTCGCCTCCCAGATAAACAGTCGATATAAAATACAGGGTATTTAAAATCCTCCTCCTTCCTCCTTCCCTCTGTTTTTTTCTTATCTTAAGTACCTTCTCCATAACGACCAAAAATTCATCCCTCACTTTCAACTCTTGTTGTACTCTCCAGCTTTTTTTCACCTTCTCCACCTCGCCTCCTCGACCGCTTTCCGTCTCAACCTCCTACGCTCTTTCAACGTGTCTAGAACCGCTCTGAATATTTTTCCCGGCTTCTCGCCTCCCAGCTAAACTCGTATAGCCCCATCTCCGTAGAAAATCACGCTATCCCACATGATTTTAGATCCACCAATCCTAACGAGTCATTCTTCCGACACGTGAAAAATTTTTCCATAACAGTGTCCTTCATAAATTTCGAAATGCGAATTTCTCTTTCATCAAAACAACCTTCATGTTATAAATCAGGAGACAGACAGTCACGTCTACCGTCCTGTAGCCCTGGCGCGGGGTAAATTCCACTTTTACCCGCCTTTCGCCCCCTTATGGAATGATCTTGATGAACTTTTAGATCCTTTAAAATTCCAAAAATTTGAATTAAATTTTTTTAGGGGTCCTACTGCGCTATATAATTTATGTTATCAAGTAGCCCTTACAACTGTTGGAGGATCGATTCGCTGACCACCACTGTGTGTGTGTGTGTGTGTCACTCCAAATTCGGAATGTGTCATGACAGTCTGCAGTCGACTCGGTAGGCCCAGGCCCCTCTCCCTCTCAATGGGCTGTAGAGCCATGGAGAAAAAAAAAGTAGCCCTTACAAGGGCAGCTGACGGTTCAGCGTCCCAATTCGTCACGGCTTGACTCTGGACACTCTTCATTACCGTTTAAGTATTATTTTACCGGGGTTGCGTCAATTATACAGTTACCGTTGATCGTGGCGGGAGGAATTGGCTGGCTGGTTGTGTAATATAGAAGAGGAACGCAACAAGTCCGCGCGCGTGAAATAACCCGACGTAAGAATGAAGTTCGGTATCTGAAATATTTGGTACATCAAAAGGATGCCTGCCTGCCGCCCTGATTGTAAGGTTTTTGGAACGGCAGGTGATTGGCCGGGCAATTAGACCAGTTGCTCGCTACCTGCGAGATCAAAGCCTGCGGTCTGCGGCGCGAACCCAAGGAAGTTGCGGAATTGCGGGGCCATGGAACGCGAGGAGGGTGAGGAAGGGAAGGGATGGAAAGGGGGTTGGGTAGAGAAGGGGGGGATGGACTCTGGGCTGACTCGCAACTACTTCACCCCGATTTGTCTCACACGTCAGTTAGCGGCCAGCAGAACAGTGCGAAAAGGGGGAAACAAATCAACTCCTCGGTGAAAAATCGCAGCCGCTTTGAACACCACCGAGTCGAGGAATATTGGTGCTAGACCCAAAGAGTGCCTTAAATAGAAAAAAAAGGGGGCAATAGCAGTGCTCGGAGCAAGGCTGTCATCCATCCCCCCCTTTTCCCCCCACTCCCCTAGGATCAACTCCCTCCTATCCCCATAACAGCCCATGTAAAATAGAAAAAAATCTCCATCTTAAAGCAGAAAAAGGCAAATTAAAGGGGATTAATTATTTACACAGCTACAACATAGTTTTCGTCAACTTTTAAAAAAAATTACAAAATAAATTAAAAGACTGCCAGTAAGTCGACATATAAAATTTATCACTACTTATTCAAAAGCGACGTTTCGTCTCCATTTTTGAGACTTCCTCAGGAGTATTTATTTAAATAAAAAATGGAAGTCATTATTGTTAATTCATAAATAATTGCTTATTTAAGGTTTTCATTTTAGGGCTGTAGTTAAAATTTTAAGTTGATTAATTAGATTAATTAATTTTATACTGTATTATTTTAAATCTTTATTTAAATAAAAATTAAGTAATTATTAATTTTATACTGCTTATTTAAGTTTTATTTAGGCTATAGTAAAATTTAATTAATTAGATTAATTAATTTTATACTGTATTATTTTAAATATTTAACTTTAGGGCTGTAGTTAAAAATTTAAGTTAATTAATTAATTTTGTACTGTATTATTTTAAATCTTTAACTTTAGGCTATAGTTAAAAATTTAAGTTGATTAATTAATTTTGTACTTTATTATTTTAAATCTTTAACTTTAGGGCTATAGTTAAAAATTTAAGTTACAGCGGTTACAAATGAAATATTTATAAATTATATTTTAATGCACCATATAAATTTCCCCCTTTTAAATTGGACGGCCTTATTTACGGACGATTTTTTTTAAAAAAACTGTTCCCATTGTTCTGACCCAAACATTTTCTTTCATTTTCCTCAAAATCTTTACCCAGATACTTTTTTTGTCTCTTTTAGTCAATACGATGAACAGATACTCAATTTTTCCCATTGTTCTGACACAAACATTTTTTTATTTTTTTCCTACTACTTTGTCTCTTTAATCAATACGATGAACAGAAACACAGTTTTTTCCCATTGTTCTGACCCAAACATTTTTCCCTCCTCTGGTTTATAAATTTAAGTCATTGTGCCGAGGAGGATCTAATTTTTAGTTTTGGTGATTTACCATTTTTTTTCTCTCTCCAGCTTCTTTGAGATGAATCCGTGATCCTTCGTGTGGCATTAGTTAGGGATGCATTGGAAGTTCACAGACACCATCGCATTAAAGAGGGCGTCCGCGGGGAGAGGGTGAGGGAGTGGGGGAGGGGAAGGTGATACAGGAGAGGGAGGGGGAAAACGTGGAGAAAATTTCATCCCCGGGCTTTGCTAGATGAAGTAATTTATTTGGACGTCACAACAACAAGAAAACTGTAAAAATATCCTATCCTCCTCCTCCTCCTTTTTATTTTTTTCCTTCTCTCTCTCTCCCTCTTTCTCTCACTCTCTCTCTCTTTCTCTCCCTCCTGTGGATCTTTCTGCGGCGGTGTGTTGGTGGTGCACATACATTTTAATCAGCTACAGACACGCGCTCTAACTCACAGAGGAAATAAATTTACTGTAAACATATCAGACGTGAAAGGGAAAAAAACACCCCACGGTATGAATTAATATGCTGCTGCACGGCCGCCGGGTATTGATTATAATAACAACTTCCGGCGGACATATTTTTTCTTTTGGACCATTGGAGGGGATTCGGATAGTTGGAACCCTCCCTCTATTTTTTTTAAAAACAAATTATTTACACTCAATATGAAAAGAAACCCAAAAATCTATTGAATAAAATAGAGAAATTCGTGAAGTATACATTGCCGTTGGTGAAAAAGAGGGAAGAAATTAGGTGCTAATAGAAGAAATGTAAAAAAAAACAACACTGTTATGAATTTATGACCAATTTCACAGCAAATCAACGAATTCGGAAGAAAGACACATAAGCAGCAGAATAAATCAAGGACAGAAATGAGGCGCAGCAACGTGAAACAAAGAAAAAGAATAGAACGCATAACTTAGTTTACATTCGGGGGAAAAAAAGAGGGAAAGGAAAAAAATAATAATGCAGATTTTTAAGCATAAAATGTATTTGGACGCCGCGGGAACGGCAAAGGCTGTAATATAATATGCAGTATATATATATTTACATACGTGGGGAACCTAAAGAGGAGAAAATTTTTTTTAAGGTGTGCCCAATGCCGAATTTCTATTTCGATGTCTCTTTATCTCTGCTTCTACTTTTATCTCGACCTCTTTATCTCTTTATCTCTACCTCAATTTTTATCCCGACCCCTCTGTCTCTACCTCAATATTTATCTCGATCTCTCTATCTCTTTATCTCCATCTTTATTTCTATCTAGACCTCTCTATCTCTTTATCTGTACCTCTATTTTTATCTCGACCTCTATTTTTCTTTATCTCTATCTGTATTTTTATCTCTCTATCTCTGCCTCAATATTTATCTCGATCTCTCTATCTCTTTATCTCCATCTTTATTTCTATCTAGACCTCTCTATCTCTTTATCTGTACCTCTATTTTTATCTCGACCTCTATTTTTCTTTATCTCTATCTGTATTTTTATCTCGATCTCTCTATCTCTGCCTCAATATTTATCTCGATCTCTCTATCTCTTTATCTCCATCTTTATTTCTATCTAGACCTCTCCATCTCTTTATCTGTACCTCTATTTTTATCTCGACCTCTATTTTTCTTTATCTCTGTCTGTATTTTGATCCCGACCCCTCTATCTCTACCTCAATATTTATCTCGATCTCTTTATCTCCATCTTTATTTATATCTAGACCTCTCTATCTCTTTATCTGTACCTCTATTTTTATCTCGACCTCTATTTTTATCTCGACCTCTATTTTTATCTCGACCTCTATTTTTCTTTATCTCTATCACTATTTCTATTCCGAAAATTTTTTTTTCTCGGACAAATCACCTGACGAAAGCAACAAGGAAATCATTAAAAATAACGTAATTTTTTGGGGGGATAAATTTTATCACTATATTTTTTTTGGATATTGGTTTATCTAATTAGCATAGACAAGTAATTAATTTGAAAGGCTTGTTAACTAATTTTTTGGAGTGAATGTAAAAAAAATATATATATAACTGCATTGTGGGTTGGATAAACTGAAATTGCGTAGTCCACGAGCTGCCAAATAATCTCGTTAAGTAGAAACTTGGTTTTGACTACGTCATGTGTGTGTGTGTGTGTGAAGGACTACAAGAGCTACATAAATTCATGGTAGGATGTTTGCCCCGAGGCTGGTCCGTCTTAACTACGGATTCATGCAAATGTCCTCTAAAGGTCTGTAAATATTCATAGGGGCGGCGGCCTTCCTCCTCCCTCCCTCCTTCTCCCTCCCTCGCTACTCTATCAAATTAGGAGTTTCGTAGGAGGACAAACTGCTTAGACGTCCGTCTGTCCGTCTGTCCCTCTGTTTCCTCCTCACATTAGCAGGGATGTCGTTGCACATGCACCACCAACATCGTGTCTCACAGCCCTTGTTAAAAACTATTTATTTTCTCCCCCCTCCATTAGTCGGCGGATGAAAAATAAATTATTAATTACCAGGCTTGACACGATGCACGTACAGTTGTGTTGACAGAAAACATTGAAATCTGTAGTTTTCCCGCGTTGCTTTAGTTGCTTATCGATAGAGTTTTTCCTTACACAACGCTTTAATGAGGGTCAATATTGATGATAAAAAGACAACTTTTCTGAACGTTTGACGATAAACTGATTCAGAAGTTCATATAGAGAAAAAAAAATAGTTCCCTCTGTTGGAGTAATTTAAAACCATGAAATAATGGAGAGGAAGAGAGAAATATGGAGGCCGAGGAAGAGAGATAGAGGTAAAGAGATAGGTCGAGAAAGAGAGAGAGAGAGAGATAAAGAGATAGAGATGCCGAGAAAGAGATAAAGAGGTCGAGAAAGAGTGATAGAGGTTAAGATATAAATATATAGAGAGAAAGAGAGATAGATATAAAGAGATAGAGAGGTCGAGATAAAAATAGAGGTAAAGAGTAAAAGAGGTCGAGATAGAAATAGAGGTAAAGAGAAAGAGAGGTTGAGATAGAAGTAGAGGTAAAGAGATAGAGAGGTTGAGATAGAAATAGAGGTAAAGAGATAGAGAGGTCGAGATGGAAGTAGAGGTAAAGAGATAGAGAGGACGAGATAAAAATAGAGGTAGAGGTAAAGAGTAAAAGAGGTCGAGATAGAAATAGAGGTAAAGAGAAAGAGAGGTCGAGATAGAAATAGAGGTAAAGAGAAAGAGAGGTCGAGATAGAAATAGAGGTAAAGAGATAGAGAGGTTGAGATAGAAATAGAGGTAAAGAGATAGAGAGGACGAGATAAAAATAGAGGTAGAGGTAAAGAGTAAAAGAGGTCGAGATAGAAATAGAGGTAAAGAGATAGAGAGGTCGAGATAGAAATAGAGGTAAAGAGATAGAGAGGTCGAGATAAAAATAGAGGTAAAGAGAAAGAGAGGTCGAGATAAAAATAGAGGTAAAGAGAAAGAGAGGTTGAGGTAGAAATAGAGGTAAAGAGATAGAGAGGTCGAGATAAAAATAGAGGTAAAGAGAAAGAGAGGTCGAGATAGAAATAGAGGTAAAGAGATAGAGAGGTCGAGATAGAAATTGAGATAGAGAGATAGAGAGGTCGAGATACAAATGGAGATAAAGAGATAGAGAGGACGAGATAGAAATACAGGTAGAGATAAATAGTTTGAGAGGTCGAGATAGAAATTGAGATAAAGATAAAGAGTATGAGAGGTGGAGATGAAAATAGAGAAGGAAATAAAGAGATAGAGAAGTCGAGATAGAAATAGAGACATACATAGAAATGGAGGAAGAGAGGTGGAGAGAGGTACGGAGAGACTAAAATAAGGAGAGAGAGAGAGAGAGACGGACAGACGGAAAAAGTGGGAGAGTAAGAGAGTGAAAGAAAATAATGACATATTATTGATTAAAATAAGAGAGAGAATTATTAAACGAAAATGAGTAAAGGCTGCGACGAAAGAAAAAAATCTACCAAATCATATTTAAACGGAAAGACAGCCGAAAACTAATAAAGAAATTAAATTTTTTTAAAGGTGTTAAAAACTGCTTGAATGCAACAAAACATTTAATACCATCGGAAGTAATTTGAAAGGAAAAGCATCCTGCAGAAGAATTTAAAACAAATACAACAATTACCCATAGAGAAATCAAAAAATCATCTACATATATATAGGATGAAATTAGAGAGGATAAAAAAATGACTATTTAATATCGAAGCAATTTAAATGATTGTCGAAAAATCAAATCAGATGGGAGAATATTTTAATAGTGTGCTTTAAACAAATTAAAGGACAGGGAGAAATTAATGTTGTACCCCTCGGAGAAAAAAGAAGAAATTACCGTAAAATCACATAAATTGAAAAAAAAAATTATCCAGAAAAATTTTCCTGTAGTAACTCCTTTTAATGGTTTCTCGTGTAGGTTACGTGGACTTTAGATGACAAGGAAAAATTATTTTTTTAGGGGTTGTGAAAAGAATAAAAAATAACCTGAAGGGGGAAGGAGGGAGGGAGGGAAGGAGGTAAAGTATTGGAAACTGGGTAAGTAAGGAGAAAGAAGCTCTTAAAAGTTGAGTGTGGCCCGAGATCAGCTCAAGACCTTCTAAAAGGAAACAACAGTTTCTACTGGAGGCGGTAATTGCTATCTTCTACGTTTAAAGTTTATCAGACGAGTTTCTTATTCAAACCTCAAGGAAAAGGACTTGTTATGCCAAAGAGAGAAAAAAAAACATTAAAATTTTTTTTCATGAATAGAAGGTGATTTGGATGACACACGAAGCAGGTGGAGGGCGAAAAAACAACTTCCAAACAACAGTCTCAGTTTTTAGCATGATGAGGATTCCGCCTCAGCGGCATTACGATAGGCACTCTCGGGACAAAGTCGATATCTTCTACCTGGATGATGCAATCACGATAAAGGATAATAATAATCCACCGTCTCTAAACGTAAACATAAAAAAGAAATGCATTTATGTTAAAAAAAATCACAGCGAAAATGTACAAGAGGTTTAAGAAGCAAATAAAGGGACAGGAAACTAATATATTATGCTGACTTAAATATTTACAATAACTAAAAACGGCCCAAAATAGTCAGCATTAAATATTTTTGACAAAAGCAACGTTTTTGAAACTTCTTCAGGCTTACTACAAACGTAATATTACAACGATCGAAGGTTTTTCCCTGTGTGTGTGTATATATATATTTTCTGAATAAACAATTCTTGGGTTTCCACCCCCGGGGTTAAATGGAGTTTAAGCCGCCACGACGTTTCGATGGCGTACTCTGCCCATCGTTCTCACCTAAGAACGAAACGTCGCGGCGGCTTAAACTCCATTCTAACCTCGGGGGTGGAAACCCAAGAATTGTTTATTCATAATATTGCAATATAAATGTAGGCAATTATTTATATATTACCTATATTACAAAGAATGTAATCCTGAAGAAGTCTCAAAATGGAGATGAGAATGTCAATAAATATTTATATATTTAATTGTGATTTATTGTCCGTTTTTATTTATTGTAAATAAACTAGAATCACCACTCGGTAATTTTTCATTCATAGAATCATAATTTATTGACGTGTTGAAATAAATCCGTAATACGCCTGAGAGAAAATTTAGAATAATTTTGAAACATATAAGAACAAATAATGTCTCTGAATAACCTAGAATGTCTGTGTGAATAACCAAGAATATCCGTGTGAATAACCAAGAATATCTGTGTGAATAACCAAGAATGTCTGTGTGAATAACCAAGGATGTCTGTGTAAATAACCAATGATGTCTGTGTAAATAACTAATAATATCTGTGGGCATAACCAATAATGTCTGTGTAAATAACCAAGAATGTCTGTGTAAATAACCAAGAATGTCTGTGTGAATAACCAATAATGTCTGTGTGAATAAACAATAATGTCTGTGTGAATAACCAAGAATGTCTGTGTGAATAACCAAGAATGTCTGTGTGAATAACCAAGAATGTCTGTGTAAATAACCAATAATGTCTGTGTAAATAACTAATAATATCTGTGGGCATAACCAATAATGTCTGTGTAAATAACTAATAATATCTGTGGGCATAACCAATAATGTCTGTGTAAATAACTAATAATATCTGTGGGCATAACCAATAATGTCTGTTTTGTGAATAACCAAGAATGTCTGTGTGAATAACCAAGAATATCTGTGTGAATAACCAAGAATGTCTGTGTAAATAACCAATAATGTCTGTGTAAATAACCAATAATGTCTGTGTAAATAACTAATAATATCTGTGGGCATAACCAATAATGTCTGTGTAAATAACCAAGAATATCTGTGTAAATAACCAATAATGTCCGTTTTGTGAATAACCAAGAATGTCTGTTTTGTGAATAACCAAGAATGTCTGTTTTGTGAATAACCAAGAATGTCTGTGTGAATAACCAAGAACATCTGTGAATAACCAAGAATGTCTGTGATTAAAAAGGAATGTCTGTGAAAAAAAATGTCTGTGTATAACAGAGAATGTATGTGAATAATACCGAGAAATTATGACAGATATTTTATAACAGTGTGTAGAAGAGCCATTTTTGAAGAAGAACAAAACACGCGTGTGTGAAGCGTTATCCAGTGTCGCCACTGCTCTGAAAAAAATAAAATTTAAAATCACGATATATCAACCAAATATTTATTAAACGTCGGGAAGCTAATTTAGTGTTATTATTCGGTCGATCCAAGTATTTTTAAACGGAGTTCGTAAAAACTAAAAAATATAAAGTAATTTTAATGGTAATTTAGGTGATTAATTTGTGTTTTCACCATAAAAATATGTCTCAGCTAAATATTCCTACGCAGACAGTTGGAGGAGTAAACCTCGATTATGGCGGGATTCTTTATTTCACCCGTTGGGCAGGATGAAGGAGGGGAGGAGGAGAGGAGAGGGGGGAAAACATCCTGGCAAAGCAAACATGACATTAGCTGCTGGAATTGTGGGAGTGTTTACCTTTCCTACCCGAGCCTAATTTACACGTTTGCCGTTGACATTTGCAGCGCTCTTGTGCCTCCGTACAAATTAACTTGTGCTCAAGTATTTCTCTTAACAGAAATGAAATTCTGCACAAATTCCCTCGTCTGTCTGTCTGTCTGTCTGTCTGTCACGTCGCGTCGCTTTGAAGCGAGACAACGACCTTTCAAGATTTCCCTTCTTCCATTCTCTCTCTCTCTCTCTCTCTCTCTATCCTCCCACCCTCCCGCCTTCACCTTTGCTGTTTATTTGCGAGGTGAAATTTCCAACAAGGGACGCGCGTTCTATCGCGCAACATAAGTGTAACTGCTGAATGACGTATTTACACGGACGGATCAGTCCTTAATGATTTGGGTTCCCACGTGAGAGCCTTGTCTCTTTAATTTCATTTTTTTTTATATTTTCCTTACGCAGCTTCTTCTTCTTTTTTCCACTAACTCTTGTCGTCGAAATCCTTAAATGAGTAACACTCTCCTCTCTCCTCCTCCTCTTCCACTCCACCCCTTTTTCTCTCTCCCTCTCTCACACACACACATTCTCTCTCTCTCTCTCTCTCTCTCTCTCTCTCTCTCTCTCTCTCTTCGTTTCTCTAAGATAAACTCTTTCTCGTCTCTTCTTTTTTTTTCTCTCTCTCGCTCTCTATCTGATAGACACTCTTGATTTTTCAACATTTTTCGCCGTCATCCCGGATACTCCCTCTGTCTATCTTTTCACGTTCCTTTAACGTTTGTTTCTCTCTCTTTCTCTCTCTCTCTCTATCTTCTCGTTCCTCAAGTTTTATGGTCGGAAACCCTGATTGTCTCTCTCTCTCTCCGTCTGCCTCTTCGTTTCCCTAACTTTTCTGTATGACTCTCTCTTCTGGTACCTTTAACATTTGGAGTTCCTGATACAGCTCTTCTCTCTCTTTCTCTCTCTCTCGCACTCTCCGTTTATCTATCTAACTTTTATCGTCAGAACACTCGATACAGTCTCTGTGTCCTTCACGTTTGGTTCCTTAACCATTTGTCGTCAAAATCCCTGATGTAGTCTCCCCCTTTCCTTTTCCCTCTCTCCCTCTCTCTCTCTCTCTCTCACTCACACCCACTTTTCGTCCCTATAACTTTTATCATCAAATTTCCTGATAAAAATTTTCGTCCACTCACCTTCCCCCGTCTCTCTCTCTCCCTCCCTCTCTCTTCGTTTCATAATTTTTGTCTTCGAAAACCCTGATAGTCACTCTTTTCGTTTTTCAAAATTTTTCGTCGTAACTCCTGATACACTCTCTCTGTCTGTCTGTCTGTCTTTTCGCGTTCCTTTAACATTTGTCGTTCAAAATCCCTGTTACAGCCTCTCTCTGCCTCCTTCTTCTCACCCACCCCCCAGACTCTCTCCCTCTCTCTCTTTCTTTCTCTCTCCGTTCCTCTAACATTTTTCGTCGTTATCTCTCTCTCTCTCTCTCTTCCCCTCACGCTCTGTTTTTCTCTCTGTCCCTTTCTCCGCATTTCTAAACTTTTGTCGCCGAAATTCCTGATACGGAATTTCCGTACCAACCCTCCCCCTCCCTTTCACCACCCTCGTCTCTTTCTTTCTTTCTCTTTCTCTTCCTTCCTCTAATTGTTGTCGTCAATTTACGGAATGTAACCGAGTATTCAAACAAATTAAATTCTAAAGAACGTCGCCTCCATAACGTTTTGATTCGAGAGTCGAGATTGTTGAGATTAATTTTCTTAAATATAATATAAATGTTTGGTAACTTCCCTGATTTTGATAGTAAGATTGCTTCCATGAATTCAGGTCTTCTCGGTAGCTTTATCAACACCTACAGCTAGTTTTCTTGTTTTTCATTACGTTTTTGCCAAGGAAGTAAAAGAATTCATCTTCGTCCACCTGTAGTGATCTTGCTGTATATATGCTGCAGAGGTAACTCTTGTATTCTTCACGTCAGTAGTGAGGTTAGTGAAGCCATTTTCCGTTTTCCCTCTTTGCCGCAGGGATCCTGAAGAAGTGGCAGTTGATCTTCTACGGAGCCGCGACCAAGCCTATAAACATCAGGTCGACGCCGTCTCAGCAGGATGACGCCAAGGGCAAAGCGTCGGGCGTCTGGACGCTGAACGGTCAACAGCAGCAGCAGCAGCAGCGCCAGGGACCAATAAGCAGCGACTTGGGGAGTAAAGGCCCGGGGGGCGGGAACAGGACGACGAATCCTGACGTGGACACGGGACAGGAGGCGCTCATGGACGACGACGAGAACAACATCAAGATCCTGCACAGCTGCGACAACGAGTGCGACGCGCAGGGATGCTACGGGAAGGGACCGACGCAGTGCATCTCATGCAGGCACTACAGGCTCGACAAGTAAGACATTATACCTCATCTATCTCTCTATCTATTCTGTCTGTCTCCCTTTATTTATCCCTTTCTCTCTCTTTATTTCTCTCCCTCTTGTTCTCTTTCTATCTCTGTTTCTGTCTTTATTTCTCTCTTTCGCTCTCATCATTTCTCACTCTCTCTTTATTTCTGTCTCTCTTCCTTTCTATCTGTCTGTCTTTCTTTATTTCTCCCTTTCGCTCTCTTTATTTCTCTCTCTGCCTTCATTTCTCTCTTTCGCACTCTTCATTTCTCACTCTCTCTTTATTTTTCTCTTTCTCCCTTTTTGTCTATCTGTCTCCCTTTATTTCGCCCTTTCGTTCTCTGTATTTCTCACTCTTTCTTTATTTCTGTCTCTCTCCCTTTTTATCAGTCTCCCTTTATATCACCCTTTCGCTCTCTTTATTTCTCTCTCTTTTGCTCTCTTTCTATCTCTCTCTGTCTTTATTCCTCTCTTTCGCACTCTTCATTTCTCACTCTCTTTTTATTTCTGTCTCCCTCTCTCCCTTTTATCTGTCAGTCTCTCTTTATTTCTCTCTTTCACTCTCTTTATTTCTCTCCCTCTTGTTCTCTTTCTATCTCTGTTTCTGTCTTTATTTCTCTCTTTTGCTTTCATCATTTCTCACCCTCTCTTTATTTCTCACTCTCTCTTTATTTCTCACTCTCTCTTTATTTCTCCCTCTCTCTTTATTTCTCTCTCACACTTTTAGCTGTCTGTCTCCTTTCATTTTCTCTTTCGCACTCTTCATTTTTACTCTTTCTTTATTTCTCTCTTTCGCACTTTTCATTTCTCACTCACTCTTTATTTATCTCTCTCTCCCCCTTTTCATCTCTGTCTCCTTTCATTTCTATCTTTCGCTCTCTTTATTTCTCTCCCTCTTGGTCTCTATCTCTCTCTGTCTTTATTTCTCTCTTTCGCACTTTTCATTTCTGAATCTCTCTTTATTTCCATCTCTCTGTCTCTCTCGGTCTAAGTTATTACCATTCCCAAATAGGCGAACTCCTCAACTTCGTTCAAAATATCCCTTACATTCTATATTCATATTTCACATCTTATTGTATTAAACATCTTTTGAGCAACGCGCAACCAGGAAATCCTATGCTACTTCAAGTGGAAACTCGTCAAGCGTATTCGTTGTGAAGCGGAAAGGGGAAAGTCATAGGCAAGATGTGGATGACGCGTGAAACAGATTTCTTCCAAAACACCTTGTTTTTGTGCCTAATTATTTTTTGAGACCCACACCGTGATGTTAACTGAAGAAGATGATCTGTGCTTCGTTAAGAATTATCTGGTCGGTTCCTAACGTGGAACGTACCTTTTCGCCTTCGGCAACGGCTTTTTCCTCTCCCGCCCCCTTAAGCCAGCCTTATGTATTCCTATCACGGCGCCGTTAAATTAAACTACCTTCTGTTTTTCAGACTTAGAACCGTCTCTCTCTGTTTTTTTTCTCCCTCTCCCCATCTCCTTGACGTGTTTCTCTCTCTGTCTCTCTCTCTCACTCATTTACATGGATGTGATGTTGAGCGCCGCGTACTTGTGGGGAACAAAACCTACTTACACAGATGCTTCATGCTGCAGTACTCTTAAAAAACAATGTGTTATCTTGTGCTTTTCCAGAAAACTGCTTTTATCTGCGGAAGCAGAGGAAACTCCTTTTATGACGTCGTTTTTACGGGCGGACACAACACGCGCGTTTATCCATTTTTAAAACGCGTTAGTTTTTGCGGCGTCTAACGTTTTGTGTGTGTGTGTTTCGTTTTTTCCCTTTCTCTCTCTCTTTTTTTCCTCTCTCTTTCCCCCCCTGTCTGTTTCCTTTCTCTTTCCTCTGAGGCAGTTTTCAATGACGTCTCTGCCGTTGCTGTTGTTGCGGTGACCTGGATCGCATAGCTGAAGAGACCCTCATAAAACTTTGATTACGTGAAGTCGAGCTGACAGCGAAATGTTCTCCGGATCTAATAAGTAATTCAGCTTTTTGCCTGCTGCTGTTGCTGCCCTCTGTTTCGGGGGTTTGTGAAAATAAATATTATTTCCGCCTCCCGCTGCCCCCCGCCCCCTGCCTCCACTATTCCTGAAGCTGGCCCACTGCAATATTGAGAGCGGGTGGTGATATAGAGAGGGAGAGAGAGGGAGAGAGGTGGAGTGTGGAGACTGAGGGGTGGAGGGGAGGGGAGGACAGGAATTATATTTGATTTCCGAGTAACGCGGCGCAACACGAAAATTTTAATTACTTTCCAACCCGTTTTAGCCAATTAAATTTCAATTGATATAATTATGTGACGTTAATAAATTTCATTTCATAATGTTTGTCGTGGCTGAGGTTATTAAATACGATATATATACATGTGTTTCAGTTGCCGAATTTTCATGACAGAATTCCAGAATCTGAATTTATTTCAAGCTAAATTTTTTTCTGAATATTTTAATTCGGCAAAAGCTGAAAGGAGGGGGGGCGGGAAGGAGGGGGGACCAAGTGTCAAGGGGGTGATACGACTTGAGGGGTCGAATTTCCTCCGTCGTCACTGTCCAAAAATAGTGGAAGCCTCCCTCATTGCCCATGTTGAATGACCGAAATTATTATAAAAGGTCCTGTTTTACCCAAAATTTTATGCTTTTCCTATAATATATGATACAAAAAAAAATTTTAAGCAGTTTGTACATTCATTTCGAAAAAGCAGAAAAAAAAGTCTCGTTTTACCCAAAATTTTATGTTTTTCCTATAATATATAACGAAAAAAAATTTTTTTAAGCAGTTTGTACCTTCATTTAGGCGAAAAAGCTGAAAAAAAGGTCTCGTTTTACCCAAAATTTTATGTTTTTCCTATAATATATAACGAAAAAAATTTTTTTAAGCAGTTTGTACCTTCATTTAGGCGAAAAAAGTGAAAAAGAAGGCTCAGGTTTTTTATTTTCGTCTGTTTTTTTACATACCTCGGACTTTTACAACTCCTAGATTTCAAACTGTTGCTTCAAATGGTCTGGAAATATTTTTTTTTGTTTTGCAAAAGACAGTGTAAACCCTTCCGAACCTATCGGCAAAGTTTTCTCCTTTATCACGTCAGTTCTTCTACTTCTTCGTTATTTCCGTCGTTTCTTTATTCGTTTCTCTCTCTCTCTGTCTTTCTGTTCCTTATGTATTTTCTGCCGTCGGTATTGTTTTCTTCTTGCTTCCATTCTTTCATCCTTTTCGTTTTCGTTTACACACGCTTTATTTATTACTGTATTTCTTTCTACCTTTCTTCATTCCAGAATTCTTTCTTCCCTTGCGTAGTTCCTGCCTCGTTTCGTACCTTCATCTCCCTCCTCTAAGATGGAAAACGTCTCTTTCAACTGTCAACTTTGGTTTCGATGATTGGCCGAAGAGGGACAGTTTGCTATGTTTACTTTATTTCTTGATGATTCTTTTTCCTGTTTCTTTGGACCACCTTTATTTCTTTAAATGTTACCCGTTTTTACGTTGTTTCTTATCATTATTTTTCATCTGTTCTCTACTTATTTCTCCTATTGTCAGATTCTTTCATTATTTTTTTCTCTTCGTACTTCTTCGTCCTTTCTCTCTTTCACATACGCTGTGTTTTTCCTGCTCTCTTTGCTTTTTTCCCCTTCAGATGGAAAACATCTCTTTTAACTGTCAACTTTGGTTTCGATGATTGGCCCAAGGGGGACGGTTTGCTATGTTTACTTTATTTCTTGATGATTCTTTTTCCTGTTTCTTTAGACCACCTTTGTTTCTTTAAATGTTACCCGTCGTTACGTTGTTCATTATTTTTCATCAGTTCTCTACTTATTTCTGCTATTCCTTGACTGTTTTTGTATTTTCGTATCAGCTTCAGTATTTTTATTTTTTTCTGAATAAATATCTCTTTGGTATTCCTCCTCCTCATCATCCTAATTTTCCTTTTCATTCTTCTAGGAATCTTTTAACCAATTTTTAAGCTGTTATTTCCTCGACTGATTTCGTATTTTCGTATCAGCTTCAGTATTTTTATTTTTTTCTGAATAAATATCTCTCTGGTATTCCTCCTCCTCATCCTAATTTTCCCTTCATTCTTCTAGAAATCTTTTTACTAATTTTTAAGCTGTTATTTCCTCGACTGATTTCGTATTGTCGTATCAGCTTGTGTATTTTCAGTTTTTTATGAATAAATATCTCTCTTGTATTCCTCCTCCTCCTCATCCTAATTTTCCTTTTCATTCTTCTAGGAATCTTTTTACCAATTTTTTAAGCTGTTATTTCCTCGACTGATTTCGTATTTTCCGATCGTTTTGGTCCCTTTTTCGCTCTCATGCGGGAACGAAGAAAACGACGCCCCTTTTTTTGGAACCAAAAATGGAACCACGCTCATTCTCACACCACCGGGAAAAAAACTAATTTATTATTATCGGCCTCCTTTTTACTCTTTATCCTTTCATGTTGCGAACAGGAAGTGTGAAACAGACGAGGAGGAAAATTAAGTATCCCAACCCACCAAAAAAAAATATTAATAACCTACAACCGTATATATTTTTTTTCCTCCAGAAGACATCTTTATTAATATTTAAATTGATAATTTTTTTATATTTTTAAATTCCCTATAGTTTACAGTCAGACTGTGTTTTCCTGTTTAATTAAAGAAACTGCCCTGGAGGAAGAAAATAATTAATATTTACCAGGAAATTGAAGCGTATTACGTGTGTATTTATTAATTTTTTTTTTGTAAAAAAAAGAGGAAGCGGAAATGTAATATTGCTTAATAATGAGCCGATCCAGTTTAATGGTCATATTTACAGAGAAAGAGAGAGGGAGAGACAGAGAGAGAAAGGGAGAGAGAGGGAGGGGGAGAGAGAGAGAGAGAAAGGGGGAGAGAGAGAGAGAGAGAGAGAGAGAGAGAGAGAGAGAAAAGCAGCGTTGTAATTTTTCATGTACAGCAAGCACGAACGTTCACAAATATAAATAATTTATTGGTATAGGGTAAAGTTCATCGAAAAAAAAAATTAATAAAGAGGTTTAATAATGTATTAAAATGCTACAGGTTCCTTGTTAACTACACATATATATGTATGTGGAAAATAAAACCTCTGGGGCTTGAAGCTTAATAACCTTCGAAAAAGGTCATAATGTAGATGAGAGTTAACAGAGAAGAGAGGGAAAACAACCCCCTAGAGACTCACAACCCCCTGTAAAACCGTAACCAAGAAAATTACTTCCCTAAACTAAAGGATTATTTAAGGTTTTTTGAAAAGGAAAATTTCTTCAGAAAACGGTTTTCCGTTAATAAAAAAAATTATTCCCAGAACGGTGCATAACAATCTAAATTAGTAAGACACGTGTAGATTTTGGGGAAAAGCCTTTTTTTATAATGTGAACTGGAAGACACCGTTAAGGATTTTTAAGAGGACAGGAATAAAATTGAGAGAAAGAAGGTTTATATATAACGTCTACAGAAGACGGGCAGCAATAATTAGAATGGAAGATCAAGGGGAAGGAAAGCAGAAATCAGAGAAAGGAGTAAGAGAAGGAAGGATCTTTACATTATGTATAGAACAGGAGATGAAGAAGAAAAATTAAAAAACTTGAATATGGGAAAAAGGAATCATACTACTGCAAGGAGAATAAATAGAAAAAAAAGCCTTACGCTTTGCCGACGATGTCGTTGAAATAGGGGGAGTCAGAAAGGGGAAAAAAAAGAAGACTTGGAAAACATAATAAATGGCATGAAGGTGATCCTAGGAGAAAAGAACAACACGAGGATTAATAGAAGGGGGGGAAAAACAAATGTAATGGAGTGTAGTATGGGGGGAAACAGCGGAATAACAAAGGCTGTTAGATTGAGGGAAGGGAAATTTTGAAGGAATTAAGGGATTCTGTAACTAGAGTAGGATAGCAGAGGACGGCAAGGAAGAGAAATTTACTTAGGGCTAATCAAAGTGTAAATGTTAGTAAAACACTGCTAAAAAAGTTTGAGTGGTTGTGGAGTTACATGGAGTGCGAAACGAGGAGAAAAGAACAACTTGAGGATTAATAGAGGAAGGGAAAAACCAATGTAATGGAGTGTAGTATGAGAAACAGCGGAATAACAAAGGCTGTTAGATTGAAGAAAGGGATATTTTTATGGTTGTGGCGTTTATATATGGGGTGCGAAACGAGGAGAAAAGAACAACATGAGGATTAACAGAGGGGAAAAACCAATGTAATGGAGTGTAGTATGGGAAAACAGTGGAATAACAAAGGCTGTTAGATAAGGCGAAGGGATATTTTTAAGGAAAGTGAAGGAATTCTGATACTAGAGTAGGATAACACAGGGCAAGAAGGACTAATTTACGGCTAATCCAAGAGTGAATATTAGGAAATCACGGCTAAAAGTGTTTGTGTGGTTGTGGCGTTTATATATGGGGTGCGAAACGAGGAGAAAAGAACAACATGAGGATTAATAGAACGGAAAAAACCAATGTAATGGAGTGTAGTATGGGGAGAAAAAGTGGAATAACAAAGGCTGTTAGATTTTGGGAAAAGGGAGATTTTTAAAGGAAGTTAAGGAATTCTGCTACTAGAGTAGGATAGCAAGGAAGAGGAATTTATTTCCGGCTAATCCAAGAGTGAATATTAGGAAATCACGGCTAAAAGTGTTTGTGTGGTTGTGGCGTTTATATATGGGGTGCGAAACGAGGAGAAAAGAACAAAATGAGGATTAACAGAGGGGGAAAACCAACGTAATGGAGTGTAGTATGGGAAACAGTGGAATAACAAAGGCTGTTAGATTGAAGAAAGGGATATTTTTATGGTTGTGGCGTTTATATATGGGGTGCGAAACGAGGAGAAAAGAACAACATGAGGATTAATAGAAGGGAAAAACCAATGTAATGGAGTCTCTAGTATGAGAAACAGCGGAATAACAAAGGCTGTTAGATTGAGGGAAAAGGGAGATTTTTAAAGGAAGTTAAGGAATTCTGCTACTAGAGTAGGATAGCAAAGGACAGCAAGGAAGAGAAATTAACTTAGGGCTAAAACAAGTGTAAATATTAAGAAATCACGGCTAAAAATGTTTGTGTGGTTGTGGCGTTATATATGGGATGCGAAACGAAGAGAAAAGAACAACTTCAGGATTAATAGAGGGGAAAAACCAATGTAATGGAGTGTAGTATGGGGAGAAAAAGTGGAATAACAAAGGCTGTTAGATTTCGGGAAAAGGGAAATTTTTAAAGGAAGTTAAGGAATTCTGCAACTAGAGTAGGATAACAAGGAAGAGGAATTTACTTACGGGTAATACATAATTAATAGGAGGAGGGAAATCGAGGTAATTGAGTGTATTCCGGGGGGAAAAAGTGGAATAACCAAGGCTGTTAGAATGAGGGAAGGGTGATTTTTTTTAAGGAAAGTTAAGGAATTCTGCTACTAGAGTAGGATAGGCACAGGATAGCAAGGAAGAGGAATTTACTTACGGGTAATATATGATTAAAAGGGGGGGAGGGGAAATCGAGGTAATTGAGTGTATTACGGGGGGGAAACAGTGGAATAACAAAGGCTGTTAGATTGGGGGAAGGGAGATTTTTAAAAGAAGCTTAGGAATTCTGCTACTAGAGTAGGATAGGCAAGGAAGAGGAATTTACTTAGGGCTAATACAAGTGTGAATATTAGGAAATCACTGCTAAAAGTGTTTGTGTGTGGAGCTGTGGCGTTATATATGGGGGGTGCAAAACGAGGACGAAAGGAGGTGTCCAGAAAGGAAAAAAGAATAGATAGCAATCCTTTGAAATGTGGTGCTGTAGGAGAATAAGAGATGGGCTGGAGGGGGGGAAGGAAAGAAAAAAAAAACAACCCGAACCGAGAAATTTTCTACACAGAATAGAGGGAGGGGAACAACAAACAGTATAGAGGACGACGACTATGAGAAGGGACAGATTTATAATGCCATATTTTAATATATTAAAAGGGGAACAGCGAACAGTAAAGAGGACGATGACTAAGAGAAGGGATAGACTAAAGGGCCATATTTTAATATGTGAAGGTGGTTGTAAAATTAGCAGTGAAGGGAAACATGTTTGTTTGTGTGGGGTGGGGGAAGAACAGAAGAAGAAGGAGGAGGTCAAAGGGATATATAAGTACGTTATGCAAATTAGGGATTCATGTAGATTGCCGTAGATATTCTTAATCGGAAAGGATCAAGGAATGGGTAAAAGGAAAGAATACGTAACGAAACTAACAAAAGGACGAAATTAAGAGGGAAACAGAGAAAACTTATTCATAAACAAAAACCCATAAAATATTCTTGTTGTTGTTGTTGTGGTATTAAGTCTCAAGACTGGTCTGATGAAAACCTCCATGATAACCTATCTTGCGCAAGCCTTTTCGGTTTTATTTCTGTGCGCAAGTTGAGTTATCATGGATCGGTCCAGTATTAGGACTAAATACTATTAAATGTTATTAGCTACAAATTTGAAAAAAGAAATTTTTTTAGGGGAAAAGCGGTCCAAGTTTTTTAAAAATATGTAAAATTATCTAATTTTTTTATTTTATTTTGGGTTCTTCGCCGACGGTTGGTTAATACGCCTTACACAGATTCCTTTTTCGTTCCTTATTGACCCTCCCTATATGTTTATTATAGGTTAACGTGTTCTCCTTCGCCTCGACCTCATCTGACTGGTGACGTGTTGTTTTGTGTGTGTTGTTTAGCTCGTGCGTGTCTCGCTGTCCGCCTCGCAGCTTCCCCAGCCAAGGAGGCGTGTGTTGGCCCTGTCACGAGTCCTGCGAGACGTGCGCGGGTCCTGGCCAGGACAGTTGCCTCACCTGCGCCCCCGCTCACCTCCGCCTCACGGACCTCGCCGTCTGTCTGCAGCAGTGTCCCGACGGCTACCTCGAGAGTGAGTCACTTTCACTATCAACGCCACGTGGTGGTTACCATGTAAAAATAATTTGTATATTTGTCACCAAGTTTTGCCTGAGAAAAGGAGGGATCCTCTGCAGTTTCTCGGTGTGCTCCTGACTCTTCATTCGATTATGGTTCAGGAGCGTAAAAAAGGAAATGTTACCATGTAAAATAATTTGTATTTTTTTTCACCAAGTTTGCATGAGGATTGTTGGTCCTCGGGGAGACGTCAACGAGAAAAGTAGGGATCCTTCGCAGTTTCTCGATGACTCTTCATTCGATGATGGTTCAGGAGCGTAGAAAAGAGAAAATGTTACCATGTAAACTAATATGTATATTTGTCACGAAGTTCACATAAGATTGTCGGTCATCGGGGTGAGACGTCAACAAGAAAAGTAGGGATCCTTCGCAGTTTCTCGATGTGCTCTTGAGTCTTCATTAGATGATGGTTCAGGAGCGTAGAAAAAGAAAATATTACCATGTAAAGTAATTTGTATACTTGTCACGGAGTTTGCCTGAGAAAAGTAGAGATCCTTCGCAGTTTCTCGATGTGCTCTTGACTCATCAATCAATGATGGTTCAGGAGCGTAGAAAAGAAAATATTACCATGTAAAATAATTTGTATATTTGTCACGAAATCTTCCTGAGATTGTCGGTCCTCGGGGTGAGACGTCAACAAGAAAAGTAGGGATCCTTCGCAGTTTCTCGATGTGCTCTTGACTCTTCATTCGATGATGGTTTAGGAGCGTAGAAAAAGAGAAAATGTTACCATGAAAAATAATTTGTATATTTGTCACGAAGTTTGCCTGAGGATTGTCGGTCCTCGGGGTGAGACGTCAACGAGAAAAGTAGGGATCCTTCGCAGTTTCTCGATGTGCTCTTGACTCTTCATTCGATGATGGTTCAGGAGCGTAAAAAAGGAAATGTTACCATGTAAAATAATTTGTATTTTTTTTCACCAAGTTTGCCTGAGGATTGTTGGTCCTCGGGGGGAGACGTCAACAAGAAAAGTAGGGATCCTTCGCAGTTTCTCGATGTGCTCTTGACTCTTCATTAGATGATGGTTCAGAGCGTAGAAAAAGAAAATGTTACCATTTAAACTAATTTGTATACTTGTCACGGAGTTTGCCTGAGAAAAGTAGAGATCCTTCGTAGTTTCTCGATGTGCTCTTGACTCGTTATTTGATAATGGTTCAGGAGCGTAGAAAAAGAAAATGTTACCATGTTAAATAATTTGTATATTTGTCACGAAGTTTGTTGAGGATCGTCGGACCTCCGGTGAGACGTCAACAAAAAAAGTAGGGATCCTTCGCAGTTTCTCGATGACTCTTCATTCGATGATGGTTCAGGAGCGAAGAAAAAGAGAGAATGTTACCATGAAAAATAATTTGTTCATTTGAAATGAAGTTTGTCTTAGGATTGTCGGTCCTCGGGGGAGACGTCAACAAGAAAAGTAGGGATCCTTCGCAGTTTCTCGGTGCGCTCTTGACTCTTCATTGTATGATGGTTCAAGAGCGTACAAAAAGAAAATTGTTACCATATAAACTAATTTGTATATTTTTTTCCACGAAGTTTGCCTGAGATTTTCGGTCCTCGGGGTGAGATATCAACAAGAAAAGTAGTGATCCCTCGCAGTTTCTCGGTGTGCTCTTCACTCCTCATTCGACGATGGTTCAGACATGACATGAGGGTCTTGTAAAATTAGCATTAGAGGGAAGTGTGTAGGGTAAGAGGTAAGAGCATAATAAAGAGGATGTGGAACTGAGAAAAAACTTGCGGAAAATAGGTTAGCATGGATCAGACCAGTCTTAGGACTAAATACCACAAGAAGAACATTTTTATGTTTATATTAAAGAATTTGACACACATAATGTATTTTCAAAGCTCGTGAATAAAATGACCACTCATCATATTGCAAGAAACCGAGTTAACGTTATGTTACAACATTTGGGGAAATGAGAAGCAATAGTAGAAAGATTACGAGTAGAGGAAACTATCATAGTTAAGTGCTTAATAACCTATATCAGAGAGGAAATTAAAAGAAAAAAAGATTAGAGAAGGAACCAGTTACGTGGAAAAATTCGCCCCATAATTTAATAATAAATAAGGAACCGGGGGAAATTAAGTTTATGTATGAATCACCGTCAGTATAAAATAGAGTAACACACGAAAAAAAAACACCACCTGTGTGCCTTAAAAAAAAAGAGAGGAATTCCATATCAAAATCAAATAAATTATTTCATATTTGAAATTATACAAGTGTAATATAAACTTTAACTGGATTGTTCGTTCAGTCATAAAGAAAAAAAAATTTTTACTCGTCGGTAATGAAACAACCAAAATTTAAAACTTTGGCGTAATACTTGTAAAGTATTACACTTTTAAATTAAAAAGCAGAACAAAATAAAGCAATTTTATTTTTTTTAACCGTCCTAAAACGCATAGTAGAGAACAGAAGAAAGGGAGGCGGGAGGGGGAGGAGAGAGGAGTTGGAGGGAGGGAGGGAAAAATATAAAAAAAAGTACATAATTACTTTAAACATTCCAATTAAAATTATTAATTATGGGATAGGGGTTGGGAAAGTGGGGGAAGGAGGGAAGGAGGATGGGGGTTGGTAATAACATGAAGTGCTAAATTACTTAATTAACACAGCGTCCGCTTTTCACTTGCAAACACTGCACATACATTTTCGGGAGAGTGTGAGAGGGAGGGGAAAAAAATTATGATGTTGTTGTCTAGTCTCGCGCAGTGTGTGTGTGTGTGTGTTGTGGGCGAGAGAATCGTTTTGGGTGGAATTTGAGAACAAAAAAGTAAACCTGATGTGGGAAAAAAAACTCTCTTTCTTTGAAAATTTTCTTACAAATAACAGTGAAATTTAAAACAATAAATAAATAAAGGACCACGCGGCACATGGAACAGTCTTATAAAAGTAAAAGGGACACCACGTTAACCGAAACGTGAACAAAAAGTTATTCGGATTGGACACAGGTCGAGATAGGGTTGACAGAAGAGGTTTTCATGAATATTTGATGCACTTTTATCATTTTCTGACAATTTCATTGGCCGAGATTTTTCACCTTCATTTTCGGACAATTTTTTCGCCCAAAATTTTCACCTTCCCTTACAGACAAATTTTTGTCCGAAATTTCCACCTTAATTTTCTGAAAATATTTGGGCCGAATATTTACACCTTCCATTTCTGACAATTTTATTAGCCGAAATTCTTCACCTTCCTTTTCTCACAATTTTTCGGCCTATATTTTTCACATTCATCTTCTGACAGTATTTTTGGCTTAAATTTTCCCCCACGATTTCTGACAACTTTTTTGCCCAAATTTTTTTTTCACAAATTTTTTGTTAAAAATTTTTATCTTCATTTTCTGACAATTTTTTTGGCCGAAAAATTTCACCCCCTTTTCTGACAATTTTTTTGGCCGAAACTTTTCACCTTCGTTTACAAAAAAAATTTTTAGCCTAAATTTGTCACCTTCCATTTCTGACATTTCTTTTGCCCAAAAAATGTTCCCCTTCGATTTCTGAAATTTTTTTGGCCAAAATTTTTTCACCTCCCTTTTCGGTCAATTTTTTGGCCGAAAATTTTAACCTTCGTTTTCTGAGAATTTATTGGCCTTCAATTTCTGACAATTTTTTTTCCGGAAACAATTTTCCCCTTTGATATCTGACAATTTTTGTGCCGAAATTTTTCACCTTCATTTTCTCACAAATTTTTTGGCCGAATATTTCACCTTTTTTATAAAAAATTTTTGAGCCTAAATTGGTCACCTTCCTTTTCTGACAATTTTTTTTGCCCGAAAAATGTACCGCTTCGATTTCTGACTATTTTTTTGGCCTAAATTTTTCATTTCAATTTTCGGATCAATTTTTGGCCGAAAATTTTTTACCTTCCTTTTCTGACAATTTTTTGGGCGAATAATTTTCCCCTTCGATTTCTTAGAATTTTTTTGGTCTAAATTTTTCATCTTAATTTTTCGACAATTTTTAGGGTCTAAATTTTTTACCTTAATTTTCTGAAATTTTTTTGGGACAAAATTTTTCACCTTAATTTTCTGAAAATTTTTTGGGCCCAATTTTTTCACTCTTCATTAATCGAGGTAGAGTCGAAAAAAAATTATATAATTTGTTCTACACATATAAAACCCCTTGCCCGAATTTTTCTTTCAGACGGTGGTGAAAAAAAAAAGGTAGGGAAACGGGAACAATTTGGTTCGTCGAGTGTAACATTTGTTTGTACAATTAGGTAGGTTGAATGAGTTCCGCTGTTTTTGAAGCGCTGATTAGAGACGGACCCAGGCTATTATTTGCTGTCGTGAAAAATTGAATATAGGGGTTTATCATCCGCACAAAACACAACAAACAGACCCAGACGGAATCATCAAAAACCACCCCATTGTCAATAACCTGCCGCCGCGATTAATGAGGACTGTTCTTCTATGAGTGGTGAGTCAACAGTGGCGAGGACAACGATGGCTGGTCAGGGACTGTACTAGGGGTGGGGAAGGGGAATTGTGCATCATTCCGCCGCTGTTTTTATTTTTTGGTTAACAGGCTACATCATGAGGATGATCCTGAAACAGGCAACTCCCCCCTTTAATAGCAAAGGAAGGGAATTGAAAAGGGGATGGGGATGCGGAAGGTAGAGCAAGGTATCCCAGGGTTGACTAGGGCCCCCAGGCTATAGTGTAAGCATCCTACCCGGTGTTTCACCTAAAGAGATGCAGGGAAAACCCTAGAAAACCTGCATCAGGTAGGTCGGGGGGCATTGGGTCACTACTATTCTCACGCCCTTCCCTGTGAATGACGGGGGGAGACGAGTTTGCTGCTGTGGGGTCGCAGCATTCCCTTCTCCGTGTCTCCACCAGTTTCAGGAGGCAGTTGGCCCCCGACTGATCCAATGGGATCAGCGGACAACAACTCTTGCCATATGCCCAAGGTCTTTGACCCCAGTAGTACATATACCTCCTAAAATAGGTGAAGGTGTCTCGGCATGTGTGAGAACTTTGATAAAAAAAATACCCAGAGAGAGAGAGAGTGCAGGAGGCATCCCCGACATGATCAGGTGAGCAAGCCCCGCAGTCAGTCACTATGGGGTGACATTATTCGTCGTGTATTGCAGACCCTGAGCAAGGCACCTGCGAGTCCTGCGCCTCCAACTGCGCCACGTGTCTGGATACGAGGGACCGCTGCGCCTCCTGTGAGAGACATCTACTACTCTACGAGGCCAAGTGCCACGCCACGTGTCCTCCCAAAACCTACGAGACGGAGGGATACACGTGAGTAAAACCACACCATATATGGAAATGAAAGAGTTTCTTTTTTAAATAATTTCATACCTGAACATTTTTTTTTGCGAGGGCAGGTGAAAATATGGTAAAGACACTATCTGAGGGTCAGCACTGGATAGTAGTGTGTGTGATTCTACCTTCCTTCCTTCCTTTCCAACTATGACTGACTGTGTGTACTTTCCTGTGCGACCGGCCTTGGACATTACTTCACAGGAAGCACTCGAAGTGTCAAGCTCTTCTTTTTCTCTCTCTTTTTCTTTCTTTTTTTCTCCCTCTCTTTCTTTTTTTCTCCCTCTCTTTCTTTTTTTCTCTCTCTCTTTCTTTTTTTCTCTCTCTCTTTCTTTTTTTTCTCTCTCTCTTTCTTTTTCTTTCTCTCTCTCTTTCTTTTTTCTCTCTCTCTTTTTCTCTCTCTCTTTCTCTCTCTCTCTTTTTCTCTCTACTTATTCTGTCTCTCTTTCTCTCTCACTTTATCTCTCTCTTTTTCTCTCTCTCTTTCTCTCTCTCTTTCTATCTCTCTCTTTCTATCTCTTTCTCTTTGTCTCCCTCTTTCTGTTTGTCTCCCTCTTTCTCTTTGTCTCCCTCTTTCTCTTTGTCTCCCTCTTTCTCTTTGTCTCCCTCTTCCTCTTTGTCTCCCTCTTCCTCTTTGTCTCCCTCTTTCTATCTCCATTTCGCTCTCTTTCTCTCTCCCTTTGTCTCCCTCTTTCTCTCTCTTTCTCTCTCCATTTCGCTCTCTTTCTCTCTCTCTTTCTCTCTCCCTTTGTCTCCCTCTTTCTCTCTCTTTCTATCTCCATTTCGCTCTCTTTCTTTCTCTCTCCCTTTGTCTCCCTCTTTCTCTCTCTTTTTTCTCTTTTTCTCTCTTTCCCTCTCTTTCTCTACGGTCAGATAGTTGCTTCCAGTCTGGTACTTCTCTCCCTTATATTCCGAGGTTTCTCCGAGTGTTTTATTTGTTCCAAATTTTTTTGGTAATTGCTCATTTTTCCTTTTGCATGCAGATAATCTTAAGGGTTTTGCAACTCAGTATTGTGAAATACTTTTACTGGTGTAGAGAGAGAGAACAAGGGCGATGCTTGTCCGACCTTAGAACTGATCGATGTCTGGTCATGAAACTCGCAATTTGTTTGAAACAAAATTAGTGTTCCGCTTTACAAATTTTAATGTTTAATAAAAATATATACAGGCTTGGTAAAGTAAGTATTTGCAAAGTTTTGATCGGAAAATTTTTCTCGGCGGTCAAATAGTTGCTTCCAGTCTGGTACTTCTCTCCCTTATCTACCCAGGTTTCTCCGAGTGTTTTATTTGTTCCAAACTTTTTAGGTAATTGCTCATTTTTCCTTTTGCATGCAGATAATCTTAAGGATTTTTTTTTGCAACTCCGTGATCTAGAATTCGTGCAGACGCTTTTGCACCTTAAATATTTCATTCCTCGTGGAGCAGTTTCCCGAAGCTATTGTAGTTACTATTTTTAACCTCTGGAGGGAGGAAGGAAGGCTGTTGTATAAAATTATCCCCCTGGGGTGTATTGTGAATACTTTTCTGGTGTAGAGAGAGAGAGAGAACAAGGGCGACGCTTGTCCAACCTTAGAGCTGACTGATTTTTTGTTGCGGAATTCATGAAACCCGCCATTTGTTTGAAACAAAATTAGTGTTCCGCTTTACAAACTTTAATATTTCATTAATATATATACAGGCTTGGTAAAGTAAGTATTTGCAAACTTTTGATCGGAAAATTTTTCTCGGCGGTCAAATAGTTGCTTCCAGTCTGGTACTTCTCTCCCTTATCTACCCAGGTTTCTCCGAGTGTTTTATTTGTTCCAAACTTTTTAGGTAATTGCTCATTTTTCCTTTTGCATGCAGATAATCTAAAGGATTTTTTTTTGCAACTCCGTGATCTAGAATTTGTGCAGACGCTTTTGCACCTTAAATATTTCATTCCTCGTGGAGCAGTTTCCCGAAGCTATTGTAGTTACTATTTTTAACCTCTGGAGGGAGGAAGGAAGGCTGTTGTATATAAAATTATCCCCCTGGGGTGTATTGTGAATACTTTTCTGGGGTAGAGAGAGAGAACAAGGGCGACGCTTGTCCAACCTTAGAGCTGACTGATTTTTTGTTGCGGAATTCATGAAACCCGCCATTTGTTTTGAAACAAAATTAGTGTTCCGCTTTACAAACTTTAATGTTTAATAAATATATACGCTAGGTAAATTAAGTATTTGCAAACTTTTGATCAGAAAATTTTCTCAACGGTCAGATAGTTGCTTCCCTTATCTAGCCAGTTTTCTCCGAGTGTTGTATTTGTCCAGTTTCCCCAATTAGAGATGTGTTGTTCTCCAGCTGCTCCCCGTGCCACGACTCGTGCGACTCCTGCCGCGGCGAGTCCTCTGACGAGTGCGTGACGTGTCGCCGGGGCCTGTTCTTCCTGGAGGGCGGCGCCTGCAGAGACATCTGCCCCAGCGGGTTCCGCCCCGACAGCCGCCGCCGGGAGTGCGTGCAGTGCGCAGCAGGGTGCGCCTCGTGCTCGGCCTCCGCGTGCCTCACCTGTGCGCCGGGGTGGCTCATGTCCAGCCGAGGGACGGCGCGATGCGTGCCTCAGGGCAACGACCACTGCGACTCAGGTGAGCGAGACGATTATAGTTACGATGCAGGCCAGCTTGCGACGAGTTGCAATTGTTGAGGAACTGGCGCAACCAGGGGGGGCAACAATGTGGTCTGGCGCGAGTGACGTCACGGGGTGATTACTGGAGCAGCAGCAGGTTGTTGTGTCGGCGGGACGACGAGAGAATAGACAACGCCCTGCAGATATATAATTTTTTTTCATGCTCCTCTGATTGAAAGGAAAACGATTAAATTCAATTTTTGGTGTTTTTTTATGAAAAAAAATACCTGGCGAGCCAAAAGGAATTAAGAAATCCTTAGAATACAGAGGATATATATATAAGTTAGTCCGGATTAATATAAAATCTGGGATATACACGAAAAATTTACGTTTTAAGTCAAGTAAAAATTACATTAGAAAATATATAAACAACCTAAGGAATGTCTTCATAATCTGAGGTTCTCCAGGCAATCCAACATAATAAAATATAAATCACCATTAGAATATAAAAGGAACCTAAGGAATGTCTTCATAATCTAAAGGTTCTCAAGGCAACGAAACGTGATAAAATATAAATCACCATTAGAATATAAAAATAAAAACCTAAGGAATGTCGTCATAATCTAAAGGTTCACCAGGCAATCCAACATAATAAAATATAAATTACCAGTAGAATATAAAAGGAACCTAAGGAACGTCTTCATAATCTGAGGTTCTCAAGGCAACACAACACGATAAAATATAAAACACATCAGAATATAAGAAGAACCTAAGGAATGTCGTCATAATCTGAGGTTCTCCAGGCAATCCAACATAATAAAATATAAACCACCATTTGAACATAAAAAACACCTAAGGAATGTCTTCATAATCTGAGGTTCTCCAGGCAACACAACATGATAAAATATAAATCACATCAGAATATAAAAGGAACCTAAGGAATGTCGTCATAATCTAAAGGTTCTCCAGGCAATCCAACATAATAAAATATAAATCACCATTAGAATATAAAAGGAACCTAAGGAATTTCTTCATAATCTAAAGGTTCTCAAGGCAACGAAACGTGATAAAATATAAATCACATCAGAATATAAAAAAAGAACTTAAGGAATGTCGTCATAATCTAAAGGTCCTGAAGGCAACACAACCTGATAAAATATAAATCACATCAGAATATAAAAAGAACCTAAGGAATGTCGTCATAATCTGAGGTTCTCCAGGCAATCCAACATAATAAAATATAAATCACCATTTGAACTTAAAAATAAAAACCTAAGGAATGTCGTCATAATCTGAGGTTCTCAAGGCAACACAACCTGATAAAATATAAATCACATCAGAATATAAGAAGAACCTAAGGAATGTCGTCATAATCTAAAGGTTCTCCAGGCAATCCAACATAATAAAATATAAATCACCATTTGAATTTAAAAAAAAACACCTAAGGAATGTCTTCATAATCTGAGGTTCTCCAGGCAACACAACATGATAAAATATAAATCACCATTAGAATATAAAAGGAACCTAAGGAATGTCTTCATAATCTAAAGGTTCTCCAGGCAATCCAACATAATAAAATATAAATCACCATTAGAATATAAAAGGAACCTAAGGAATTTCTTCATAATCTAAAGGTTCTCAAGGCAACGAAACGTGATAAAATATAAATCAACATTAGAATATAAAAAGAACCTAAGGAATGTCGTCATAATCTAAAGGTTCTCAAGGTAAAACAACATGATAAAATATAAATCACATCAGAATATAAAAATAAACCTAAGGAACGTCTTCATAATCTAAAGGTTCTCCAGGCAATCCAACATAATAAAATATAAATCACCAGTAGAATATAAAAAGAACCTAAGGAATGTCGTCATAATCTGAGGTTCTCCAGGCAACACAACATGATAAAATATAAATCACATCAGAATATAAAAATAAACCTAAGGAATGTCTTCATAATCTAAAGGTTCTCAAGGCAAAACAACATAAGAAAACACAAATCACCATTAGAATATAAAAAGAACCTAAGGAGTTAAACCCAAGGAATGTCGTCATAATCTAAAGGTCCTTAAGGCAATCCAACATGATAAAATATAAATCACAATTAAAACGTAGGTTAATATCCACATAAACACACATGTAATAAAGTCTGATTCAGTGTGGGAAATTAACCATATAAATTAAGAACTGAAGTTGAGCGACACAACACCCTCGAAAAGAATGGCCGAGCATCGTTGTACAAATTTAATTGGAAAACTATAACAAACACATTTTTTTTTGCCAGTATGGTAAACGTTGTTTCATGTCCAAGGGACGGTTTTACCGGGAAAGGTGGGTTGTTTTTAAAAAAGAAAAAGAAACTGGTTACAGCCAATATTTAAGAAGTAAATTTGGGGTATATTAACCTAAAGTTAAAATATGTCCCTGGACATACTCATGAATGTAATGATCTGGAACCTAGACATGTCTGCTGGTTTTTTAATTATAAATCCTGCTTATTATAAGAAAAAATAAATATTACAGGTGAATAAGACTTATTTGAGCCGATAGATGGAAAAAAATAATAAACATGAATGTAAAGTCGTAGGTTTTTTTTTCCAAGGTGAATCTTCTGAGTAAATAGTTGTTGGGCCTTCCACCAGCCGGGTCAGGTTTTGTGTATTTTGCCACGACGACGTTTCGATATTAAATATCTCTTCCATCTTTGTCAATAGTTCTTGGGCCTTCCTCCACCCTGGTCAGGTTTGTATTTTGAGTCACGACGTTATTTCGATGGTTAAGATCTCTTCCATCTTTGTCAATAGTTCTTGAACCTTCCACCTGGGTCAGGTTTGTATTTTGCCATGACGACGTTTCGATGGTTAAGATCTCTTCCATCTTTGTCAATAGTTCTTGAGCCTTCCACACTGGTCAGGTTTGTATTTTGAGTCACGACGTTTCGATGGTTAAGATCTCTTCCATCTTTGTCCAGTGAATGACAATGATGGAAGAGATCTTTACCGTCGAAACGTCGTCGTGGCAAAATACAAACTTGACCCAGCTGGTGGAAGCCCAAGAACTCATGAGTGTAAGGATCTGGAAGCTAGACATGTTTGCTGTTATTGTAATTATAAATCCTGCTTTATATAAAAATATTACAGGTAAATGAGCGGAAAGGTGAGAAAAGAGACGACTTGACATAAGAAGGTGGTATGAAACTGTAGACGTGACGATGTGTTTTTGGGTCGCAGCCGAGTACGAGGCCGGAGGCGGTCGCTGCCGCCCCTGTCACTCGACGTGCGAGGCCTGCGACGGCCCCACGGAGTCGGCGTGTCTGGGCTGCGCCGCCCCTCTGCTGCTGCAGGGCCGCAGGTGCCAGGCGGCGTGCGCCGAGGGTTGGTACCCGGACACGCAGCGCTCCACGTGCGTGAGGTGCGTGCACACGTGTCAGGCCTGCGAGTCGCGCCTCAACTGCACGCAGTGCACGCCGGGACTGCTGCTGCAGAGCGGAGAGTGCAGACACACCTGCGCCACGGGGTGAGTCCAGTCTCGACGCCAACACAATGATTTCTACCTGCGGCCGGCGGGAAAGTTGAGGCCGTTGATAGAGTTCTCGGGGGGGATTCCAGTCGGCGGGTGACGTCGTTTGTAATCCACAACGTCTCTATGGCTGACTCCGCCGCCATCTTCTTCACCATACCTTTCGAGCATCCTGTTTTCTTTGCCAGTGAGTTCTCCCATTTGGAGCATCAAGCCATCCATGGTCCCTATAACTTGCGATAAAAGCGTCACCTAATTCTGATGCAGCTCGAGTTCCAAATGCAACGTTGTGGATTACAGACAACGTCACCTGACCGGAACCCCCGGAACCCCCAGAACTCTTCATCCAGCGGGATCATAGTAGATAATGAGGATATGATGTGATGATGTCTTAGGTATTACAGCGACCGCGGAGTGTGCGCCAAGTGCTACCTGAGCTGCATGACGTGCAGTGGGCCTCGCAGAGACCAGTGCGTGACGTGTCCTCGAGGGTGGCAGCTGGCCGCTGGTGAGTGTCTCCCCGAGTGTCCTGAGGGCTTCTTCCAGTCAGAGTTTGGCTGCGAGAAGTGCCACCACTACTGCCGCACGTGTGACGGTGAGTGTGACGAGGGAGGGAGGGAGGGATGGTGGCCATGGTCCTTGAGTGACGTGACGTGACGTGTTTCCTGCAGGCGAGGGGCCGCTGCATTGCACGGCGTGTCCTCCGAGGGCCATGCTGGACGAGTCAGGGCTGTGCGTGCAGTGCCTGGACTCGCAGTATTACGACCCGCTGACGCAGATCTGCCGCGGCTGCCACCCCTCGTGCCGCTCCTGCCAGGGCCCGGGGGCGGCGGGCTGTTCCTCCTGCAGCGCCCCGCTGCACCTCGACAGACGCTCCAACCGCTGCTTGCCGTGTTGCGCGAGGGCGCTCAGGACCGACTGCTGCCCTTGCGACAACAGGACCGGCGAGTGCCACAGCTGGTCTCCGGCGGGGAAGCGACGCACCAAGACGCAGCAGCAGTTCTCCGAGGCTCTGGGCTACGCGGGCTCCACTCTGCACAACTCCCTGGCGTCGGAGGTGGACGGGGGACGCGCCGCAGCCTTCTACACCGTCACGGCGCTCGCCGTCGCTTGCTGCCTCGCCGTCGTCATTCTCTTCGCAGTCATCTTCGCCGCACTCCAGGTACGACGTCCATTTCTAAATAGTTATGATTCTCTCGTGTAACAGACTGTGCTATAGAATTTTTAACGAATTAATGATTTAAAAAAATATACGTTTCGTCAAAGCCTTGTAGTCCAGACTCAAGTAAGAGCAGTTCGAAATATCTAGTATTTATAAAATTTTATTTTTTTATACTTTCATTCTATTGTATCCTACATTCGTATATTATTTAAGATTTATATGGACGTTAATTTCTTATATATGAAAAAAATAATTTCTGCTGTATTTACTGATTACTGTTACCTAGAGTGTAAATTTTTTCTTTTAATTACAATCGTTTCGTTGCGTTACAATTGTTTCGTTTTGTTACAATCGTTTCGTTTCCTTATGTTTCAATTATTTAGTTTTGTTACAATCGTTTCGTTTCGTTACAATCGTTTCGTTTCGTTTCGTTACAATCGTTTCGTTTCGTAACAATCGTTTCGTTTCCTTATGTTTCAATTATTTCGTTTCGTTACAATCGTTTCGTTTCGTTACAATCGTTTCGTTTCGTTACAATCGTTTCGTTTCGTAACAATCGTTTCGTTTTGTTACAATCGTTTCGTTTCCTTATGTTTCAATTATTTCGTTTCGTTACAATCGTTTCGTTTCGTAACAATCGTTTCGTTTCCTTATGTTTCAATTATTTCGTTTCGTTACTATCGTTTCGTTTCGTTAAAATCGTTTTCTCTCGTTGGAATCGTTTTGTTCCGTTACAATAGTTTCGTTCGTATAATTACAAAATTGCCTTCCACTCTTATAGTCGTTTCGTAACTATCGTTTTGTTTTGTTACAATAATGTTTTATGTTTCGTTACAATCTGATTCTTTAGATACAATATTTCTTTTTGGTTGTCATACCGAAATTTGTCGGCCAATCCCAAATTCTCACTTTTTATTATTATCCTCTATGGTTATTCCGTGTCTCTGTCCCATAATTTGAGTCCTTTTTTAATTACTATCCTATATGGTTATTCCGCGTCTCTGTCCAATAATTTGAGTCCCTTTTTATTACCATCTTATATGGTTATTCCGTGCCTCTGTTTCATCATTTGAGTCCTTTTTTATTTTTTATTTTTATCCTATAAGGTTATTGTCCAATAACATGAGTCCTTTTTATTACTATCCTATATAGTTATTCCGTGTCACTGTCCTCTAATTTGAGTCCTTTTTAATTACTATCCTATGTGGTTGTTCCGTGTCTCTGTCCCATAATTTGACTCCTTTTTAATTACTATCCTATATGGTTATTCCGTGTCACTGTCCCATAATTTGAGTCCTTTTTTATTTTTATCCTATATGGTTATTCCGTGTCTCTGTCGTATTATTTAAGTCCTTTTTTATTACTATTCTATACGGTTATTCCGTGTTTCTATCCAATAATTTGAGTCCTTTTTTATTACTATCCTAATTTTTCCGTGTCTCTGTCCCATAATTTTGAGTCTTTTCACAGGTGAAGTCTCGTTGGTGGTACAAATCCCGCCTCATGAGGGGCGAAGGCTACGAGGCTCTGAGGAAACGACGACGTCAACGGCGACGCCGAAGGCAACGGCAGACGGACAGAGAGGCGTCCGAAGACGACGAAGAAGAAGAGGATGAAGAAGAAGACGAAGAAGACGGCACGTTGACGACTACGACGACGACGACGACTTCGTCGGAAGAGGCGACGGCGACCACGAGTCCTTCTGGAGACGACGAGGACGACGACGAGCTCACGGTAGAAGTGGAGGAACGCGCACAGCTGGTCACCAGGACGTAATAAACAGGGGAGGGGGGGAAAGAAAACCAAAAAATTGCGGAAGGAAAAGAAGGAATTACCGACGGAAAGAAGGAAAACACGGATAAAGAGCAAACAGTCAGTGTGTGTGTGTGAGTGAGAGAGAGAGAAAAAAATTAGGGGTGGGGGGAAAATTCAGTTACCGACTTGAGGGGGAAGAAGACGCCGTCAGGAAGCAGAAGAAGAAACCTTGTGACGTCATTAAATATACTAAGAAATCTTCCGGTGCTTTCGGTTGGGCAACGAATCTCTAAAAATGTGAAAATGTTGTGTTTTAGTAAAATTTTATTTTAAGAAAATTGGTGAAGAATTATCCTCATACGTTCCAGATTTATTTACGTTAAATTTCGAAAGTCAACTAAAGGCAAATTTTAAACGGACGAAGAAAGAAACAGAAAATATAAACATTTGCACAAGAAACGAAAACAACGGGAGGAATAATAATTATTATTTTTTTAGTTTTTAGAAGAAAAAAAAAGGGGGAACTAAACCCAAGGTGAAACGCTAAAGATGTTACTGGAACTACTGAAAAGTGCCTAATATAGTAGTGTGCGTTTGAAAAGTTTTTTCTTTTTTTAACGAAGACGAGTAGAACGAAAAAAAGAGGAGAGGGAAAAAAAATCCCAAACCCCCCTGAGAAAAAAAGACGTAGTGTGAAAAAAAAATAAGTTTTTTATTATTTATTGTCCTTCCGCAAAAAGCTTCTCATGTTAGAGGAACAGAAAAGGAAAGAGAACTGAAGATGAACCAGTGTTTGAAGGAGGGGAAAAAATGTTTATTAGTAACTTGCCATTTATACTAGAAAGGAAATTTTTTAAATGAAGACACATTAATTATATTTTTACAAGTTATTAAGGTAGACCGATAGTAGATGTTAATGTATACGCGTTGTGAAAATGGAGGAGCAGGAGGAGGAGAAGGAGGAGTAAGAGGTGGGGGAGGGTTAAAAGGGCTGAAAGGAGGTAGAAAGGGTGTGAAAGGAAAGGAAAAGGAGGGTTATGAGAAAGGTGTGAAAGGAGGAAGGTGTAAAGTGATGGAAGGGTGTGAAAGGAGGGTTAAAAGGGCTGAAAGGAGGGAGAAAGGGTGTGAAAGGAAAGGAAAAGGAGGGTAAAGTGATGGGAAAGGGTGTGAAAGGAAAGGAAAAGGAGGGTAAAGTGATGGGAAAGGGTGTGAAAGGAAAGGAAAAGGAGGGTAAGGTGATGGGAAAGGGTGTGAAAGGAAAGGAAAAGGTGGATAAAGTGATGGGAAAGGGTGTGAAAGGAAAGGAAAAGGAGGGTAAAGGGATGGAAAATGAGGTAAAAGGAGGTGAAACGAAGGGAAAGGAGGGGAAATGAGCTGAAATGAGGAGGCAAAAGGAGAGGAAAGCCCAAAAAGGTGGAGGAAAGGCGGTTAAATAAGGGGGGGACTGGGTTGAAAAAAAGGCCGGAAAGCCAAAAAAAAACAAAGTGTCGTGTGCGTGTGGACTTGAAGCAGCTTTCTACAGCATCCTGTTGACGATTAATTAAAAAAAAATTAATTTTCAATCCCTGCCTGCGCAGAAAGGGGAATTGAAACAGTGTTCAAATAAAAAAGAAAAGTATAAATTTAAATATCAGAGCCGCCTAAAAAATATAAAAAATAAATTATTTCAGTATTTCCTGTGTGGAGAAAAAAAGTAGAAAAAGAAAAGAAAAAAAATAAACAAGATGGCGTCGCCACGATTGTTGTTGTTGTTGTTTCCTTTTTTTATTATTATTATTATCATTCTTAAAATAAAAGCCTTTAAAAGAAGTGATATTTCTCTTTTCAGTTTGGCTAATATATATATATATTTAAAATAATAATAATTTAATGGACAAACCACAGAGAAAAAAAAAGGTTAATAATTGCCCGATCCTTATTTTTTGAAGTGTGGAAAAAAAAAGGAATAAAAAAGGTTATTGTGATATTTTATACTTGTGTAAATGGGGAAAAAAAATAGCCGATAGAAGCATTTAAAAATATTTTAAAAGAAAAATAAATAAATAAAAAGCGTGTGTGTTTTTTTTTGAACAATAAAAAATAATAATTTTAAAAAAAAATAAATGGGAGTATTTATTAAACGTGCGAGATTGTAAAACTACTAAATGCTTGGTCTCTGTTTTTTGGGAATTTGATACATATATATATATATATAAATAAAAATTTCTCCAATTTGTGTGTGTTGTACAGTATTTAAAAAAAGGGTATATATATATATATATAAAACACTTTAAATGTCTATCCAGAAACTCCAAAAAAAAACAATTATACTCGACGTGTTTCTAAACTGCTACATTTATCAAATTTTTGGTTTTTCTTTTTCCAAAAAAAAAGGAAAAACGAAGAAAAGAAATTTATAAAATTCTTTATTTAACAGCTTCTACAGTGTTATTGTTGTTGAATTAAAAGGGATTAAAAAAAAACCAACCAACTTGTCTTTTGAAATCTCCTAATACGATTAGTCAGAAGTAAAAAATAATAAAAAATATATATATAATATGATGTTTAAATGGACATTATTTTTGTAACGCAATAAGAAAAAAATAACTAGTGGCAATTATCCTTGAAATTCCATGAAAAAAAAAGAAGAGAAAAAATATAGCTAAAATGAGGGAAAGAAAATTGGGGGGGGGAAAAAACTTTTTAAAAGGCTTACTGGAATACAAAGATAATTGACTGAATTTAAAATGCCGAAAAAAATATATTTAATATGTTGAATACAGATGTTGTGTTTATAGAATATGAATAAGAGAGAGAGAGAGAGAGAGAGAGAGAGAGAGAGAGAGAGAAATTTGTATGTGATTGTCTAAAAAATGAATGGTGGAAAAACAAAAATATATATATATATGAAAAAATCGATACGAAAGTAATATTGTGAACCAAACCAAATAAAAATATTACTTAAAAAAATTTTAATACATACATATATATATTGAATTACTATGACTGTTTCTATTTGTAAAAGAGTAAATGATAATAAAGTGTGTTTTTTGGAAGTTTATTTTGGTGTTTTGGTTAAAAAAAACTTTTTTTCCAAATCCTAAATGTACGTTTTATTTTTGAGTATATTTTTATGTTATTTGAATACATTTTGGGTTTCATAACTTGCCTTTTTTTCCCTCCATCACTATTCCCTATACCTTCAAAAAATCAAGCAGTTTAATTTATAATCAAATTATTTATCTGATAATTAAATCTATACCAAAAAAAGCGTCTGTCTGTCTGTCCGTATTTTTGTCTCTAATAACCTTCCGAAATGACTCAAAAGATTTCAATGAGTATTTAAAGGGTTTCAAAACAGGAAATTTAACTTAAAAATTCATGCACATTTAATTTTTATAATCATATATATGAATATATATATATATAAATAAGTATGTATTAATTCAACGGGAAGGTTTCTTTCACATGTGCGTTAAAATCTCCATGTGGATTGACTATACTCTGGATCTTTTTATTTATCTGAAAAGCGGCTCAAGAGATTTCGATGAAAATTTCAGCGATTGGAAAAAAAGGGGTGTTTTAATTATTTTTTTTGTGTGTCTGTTTAATTTCGATATGCTAAAGAGTTCAGAAGATGATATTATATATAAGATTTTATAAGGAAATTGGAATTTCACTTGAAAGGGCGGCGTGAAAACGAACTGCGAGTTAAAAGTACTATTCAGCTTTCGTATACCCTAATTTTTTTTTCAGGTTGACAGGGTACATGTGGCTGATCCTGAAACTGGGAACCCCCAACCACTTTAATAGCATTGGAAAGGAATTGAAAAAAATGGGGGATGTGGAAGGTAGAGCAAGGTGGAAGACAAGCCACACACCCGCTTCCTCGGGCTATAGCTCAAGGATCCTACCCGATGTATCATCTACTTTCTGTGTTGTTCTATGAGCGTAATTTTGGAAGCATGAGCGAGAGAGAGAGAGTAGGGAGGGGAAGGGGGAGTGTGAAAGCGGGGCCTGTTCAAAACCAACTGCGAGTTATACGGTTTTATTGCAACGTGCAAGGAGGTCGCCGTGAAAACCTAACTGATTTACGCTGCCCGGAAAAGTCGTGAGTATTTCTGCAGGAGGCAAGGAAGGAAGGAATTACAATCGCCTATTGTGACCTATTTACAAATGAAAATTTTCCTACGTCTGTACGTCATTGCCCTTTTTCTTTAATTT
>CM067378.1:120473501-120512969 GCA_034510155.1 Eucriotettix oculatus
AGTTAAAAATTAGTATTAATAGAAGGAAAGCCAAGGTAATGGAGTTTAGTAAGGGGAAACAGTGGAAAAAACTGGGGCTGTTCGATTAGGAACGGATATTTGGAAGGAATTCTCCCTATTTGGGAAGCTTAATAACTAGAGTAGGATAGCAGAGGCAAGGAAGATAAAATTTTACTTACGCGTCATCAAAAAAAAAAGGTGAATATCAGGAAAAATCGTTGTGTAAAAATGTCGGTACAAGGTGAGAAACGTCAAAAACCTTGGCAGGGGAATCCGAGATAGAATGAAAGAATCGACTCGGAACGGGAGGAGGAGGAGGAGGAAGAAAAGGAAGGAGAGGAGATGACCTTTTTAAATTACAAGCAAGGGAACCAAAAACACAGACGTTGAAAAATACTCATTCGTAAAATAGGACAATTAATAATGACTGGAACAATGTTTGGGGGTGGTGGAGGAACTTCCTCTAACAGAAACGAAACATTTCGACTCAATCTAAGTTTAGTGACGTCATCAGTGCTGCCAATGTTATACTACTACAGTGAAATATATTTCCAGTTTTTTTCAGGCAAAAACAATATTATTCTTTTTTTTAAAAAAAAACAAATCATTCCTAATAATATGATTGAACCACACTTATTTATTTATATTGAATATAATTATTATACTTTCAACTACAGGGTTAAATATAGGTCCTTACGACGACCAGATTATTATTAATTATTGTGTTAAGTTGCATGTATGTGTGTGTATATCTGCCACCAGCAGGGGAAGCGGCTACAGCATTTGGAGATTTAATAAATAAAATACTCAATTATTTATATATTAACAAGACGAATGAAAGTTGTAACAGTAAAGATGAAACTTGTTGTTGTTGTAATCCTCCTCCTCGCCGCCGTTGTCGCTGGTGACGTTGCAGCAGGAATTTTTACTGACAGCTTTTACCCAAGGTAAACTTTTTTGAAATAAATTTACGGTCTCTTTTTGAGCCTGATGCTGTGAACGTCAAAGTGCCCCCCCCCCAAAAAAAAACTTTGTGAGGGAGAAGGCCCAACTTCTTAATTGGTAGAGAATAGCTAAATAATGATAATAACAATAATAATAAAAAGAAGGACTCGCGACTTGTTGGAGGTAACAGACGAGGAGGAGGAGCCAGACTAAAATTTATTACGTGATGGGCTTTTCATTCCGAGTTAGCCGAAAAGTACATAATTTCTGTTTCCGCCGGGGGTCACGGGGATGGATGTTGGCCCTCCCCCACCCATTTCTTTCCTTTTTCACACCCTTTCCCTAACTCCTTTACCCTTTTTTCCCCTCCCCCTCCTTTTCTCGCCGTACCTAATTCCTACTCCCCCCCCGAGTAACCCAGAGCAATTTACAGGGGTGTGGGTTTTGGCTACAGCAGCTCTTCTTCTTCTCCTCCTGTAGCTTCTACCTCCTCGGCAAATATTATCTTTAAGTGGAAAGAATGGGCGTCACGTGAGCAGTGTCAGTAATTCGCAGCTCCCGAATCCGTAACAGGTCGGCGGCGGGCGGGCGCAGTAATATTCAGAACGCGAGGACGTATATAATAAATAGGCCATTAAAAGTTTATGGTGCAAACCCACCTCCACCCCCCCTAGGGTAATTTACGAGTCCTGTTGCTATGCGTGCCAGCAGAACCGCAGCCAGGCGTGCGCAATGAGTACGTGAGTAAGTAAGTACGTACGTGCGTTAATTCGTTGCTTACGTCACAACAAAAACACGCGCCATCTTGGGTCCGTCGGTCGGTCGCTGGCTGGCAATTATGAGGCGCCGAGTCGCGATCATCGTCGTCTCAAATAAGGGTAATTCACGCCTCCAACTCGGTGCCTTGATTACAGGTGGCTACGAATCCCTGAAAAGGGGCTTTGGATTTCACAGTGCGATTGCTACAGAGGGGGAAAATAAAGAAGAAAAAAAAACAACAGGAAGCACGAAATACGAATGTAACGGCCAATTATACGACCGTTAAGCAGAAAGGTCAAAGAAACAGACTTGAACACTGTGTTGCCGCTTAGTAAAAGCACTAAGCGAAGCTGCGTAAAAAGATAAGATGTTTTAAACAAAGACTAGAATGAGGGAAGGGAAGAAAAAAAAATGTCGACTGGACCAGGGACTTTCCCCATGGCGGGCGCTCAACCACTCAGCTAATTCGAGTCAACGTCAGTCATATGGACCGATTTAAAAAAAAAATGCAAAAATGTTAAAGAGGCAAAAATTTTGGAATTTATGTGATAAGTATCTAGGGACCCGGCGTTGCCCGGGTGGTATATATTTATAATATCCCGGTGCATTATTTATTTAATTTCTGGTCCTCACATGACTAAACCGGCGTCGGAAACGTCACAGTGTGAACCTCAAATAAACTCCCCAGGACCTCGAGACAGGGTAAAGAAAAATACTCCCGGTATAATAAATAGGGCTAAACATCTTTTCACTGCCCGTCTTAACAAATATCGCCGCCCCCACCTCCTGCCTCCTGCCCCACCATCCCCGCCCTCACTTAAACAATGTGAATTTCTTTGCTTACATAAATACGGTAACTATATGTAAACATCTCGCATTAAAATCTCGATATTTTCCTTGTTATTTTTAAGCGACTTATTTCCACCTCCCCCCCACACACACACCCCTAACGTGATGGTAAAGAGCCGGTGGGGGGGGTTAAAAGTATACACACTTACTGTTGGGAAACGCTACAAAGGTTTATTAACCTCTAATAATTATTTTTCGACTCCAATGCGAACATTTATTACATATAAAATTTTCCACTTATTTCCACACACTCCCCCTTTCCTCCTAAAGGGGTTGGTAGCCATGTCTCATCTCCAAAAGTGATTTGGTTTTGGGTCGTGAGGAATATGGAAACGAAAATTTTTTTTTTCTTCAAAATTGTTCTAACGTGATTTGAGGATTAAACTCAGCGACTCACATTACACCGGTTTGGAGATCAATCTCGGTTGTTTTTTTCTATGGTTATTTTTACGTCGATAAATTTTAATTTGTATTCATTACATGACGTCACTTTTTAGGCAGGGGTGAAAGGGAGAAAATATGTACAGTAAATATTTTTTAAAAATTTCATGGTTTTACGACCTAATTTTCGGTCTTGTATTTATAACGTGAATTGAGGATTAAACTCAGCGACTCACATTACACCGGTTTGGAGATCAATCTCGGTTGTTTTTTGCTATGGTTATTTTTACGTCGATAAATTTTAATTTGCATGCATTACATGACGTCACTTATCAGGCAGGGATGAAAGGGAGAAAATATGTACACATTAAATATTTTTTTAAAATTTCAGGGTTGAACGACCTGATTTTTGGTCTTGGATTTCTAACGTGAATTGAGGATTAAACTCAGCGACTCACATTACACCGGTTTGGAGATCAATCTCGGTTGATTTTTATATGGTTATTTTTTACGTCGATAAATTTTAATTGCATTCATTACATGACGTCACTTATCAGGCAGGGGTGAAAGGGAGAAAATATGTACAGTTAATATTTTTTAAACAAAATTTCAGGGTTGTACTACGTGATTTTCGGTCTTGGATTTCTAACGTGAATTGAGGATTAAACTCAGCGACTCACATTACACCGGTTTGGAGATCAATCTCGGTTGTTTTTTTCTATGGTTATTTTTACGTCGATAAATTTTAATTTGTATGCATTACATGACGTCACTTTTTAGGCAGGGGTGAAAGGGAGAAAATATGTACAGTAATTATTTTTAAAAAAATTTCATGGTTTTACGACCTGATTTTCGGTCTTGGATTTCTAACGTGAATTGAGGATTAAACTCAGCGACTCACATTACACCGGTTTGGAGATCAATCTCGGTTGTATTTTTCTATGTTTATTTTTACGTCGATAAATTTTAATTGCATTCATTACATGACGTCACATATTAGGCAGGGGTGAAAGGGAGAAAATATGTACAGTAAGTATTTTTTTAAAAAAAATTTCAGGGTTGTACTACGTGATTTTCGGTCTTGTATTTCTAACGTGATGTGAGGATTAAACTCAGCGACTCACATAAAACCGGTTCGGAGATCAATCTCGGTTGTTTTTTTCTATGGTTATTTTTACGTCGATGAATTTAAAATTGCATTCATTACATGACGTCACTTTTTAGGCATGCGTGAAAGGGAGAAAATATGTACAGTAAATTGTTTTAAAAAAATTCATGGTTTTACGACCTGATTTTTGGTCTTGGATTTCTAACGTGAATTGAGGATTAAACTCAGCGACTCACATTACACCGGTTTGGAGATCAATCTCGGTTGTTTTTTGCTATGGTTATTTTTACGTCGATAAATTTTAATTTGTATTCATTACATGACGTCACTTTTTAGGCAGGGGTGAAAGGGAGAAAATATGTACAGTAAATACTTTTTTTTAAAATTTCAGGGTTGTACAACCTGATTTTTGGTCTTGGATTTCTAACGTGAATTGAGGATTAAACTCAGCGACTCAAATTACACCGGTTTGGAGATCAATCTCGGTTGTTTTTTTCTATGGTTATTTTTACGTCGATAAATTTTAATTTTTTTGCATTACATGACGTCACTTTTTAGGCAGGGGTGAAAGGGAGAAAATATGTACAGTAAATATTTATTTTTTAAAGTTCCAGGGTTTTACGACGTGATTTTTGGTCTTGTATGTTTTTTTTTTTGAGTGGGTGAAACGTCAAGTGGCAAGTCACGAATCCTCGTTAATTGTGAAGTGGTAAGCCTGTCTGATGAAAGAGGATATCTCATGAATATCTGAAGCAGCTTGGCAGAGGGAAAGTGAAAGAGGGAGAGAGAGAGAGAGAGAGAGAGAGAGAGAGAGAGAGTCTGTCACTTGCGACTGAAATGTGAGCGCCATTTCGGCGGCATTGTTTTCGCAACCGGAAATCGATACTCTATTCTCGCAGAGCGCTTGTAAACGTAAAAAAAAAGATGGAGGAGGAGGGGTTGGTTGGTTGGTTGTGGAGGTCGTTGTGTACGTGGAATGTGTACGGAACTATGTAATTCAGTGACACTTTACGAGAAGAGAAGGGAAAGGTGTTCTGTTTCTACCTCAACACCATCAAAAATTCATGGTAAACCGTACTCGGGGAAACGATACGTTCAGTTAAACTTTTTATCAAACCCCACACACACACAAGTGAGCTTTTGTTATTCTCTTCAAATGAAAGAGTTCAATGAAAAAAAAAGCAGGTGGCGACATCGAATATAATCCCCTCAAAAAAAGGGGACGATTACACGAATCCAAAGCTGAATCGTTAAACCCATCGCAGAAGTCACACTTACATTAGCCCTTAGTAAATTCCTCGTCTTCGCCTGTCTGCGCTATTCTACTCTGGTTAATACGCGTCCCAAATACCATAATAATTCCTCACATTCCTTCAAAATATTCCTTCACCAATCCGACAGCCTTTGTTACTCTATTGTTTCCCGATCTATAGTCTATTACGTTGGGTTTACCTCTATGAATCCTAATATTAATTAATCTCTCTCTCTCTCTCTCTCTCTCTCTCTTCATGTCCTTGCTCATTCCATTTATTATGGCTTTCATAGTCGTCTTCTGAGTACCCTAACAGTACAATATCTTCAGCAAGCAAACCTTAGAGTTTTTATTTCTTCTCTTTGCATCCTAATTCTCTTTCTATATTAGGCGATATAGAATAGATAATATAGAAAGAGAATTAGGATGCAAGGAGAATAAATAAAAATTTAAGGTTTGCTGAAGATATATATATAAGTTAAAGAGCATGGGTGACAGACTCCATCCTTGTCTTTTTCCTTTTTCTTGATTTCTGCTTCCTTTCCTTGATCTCCAATTCTAATTACTCCTGACTGTCTTCTGTGTAGAGGTTACCTATAAGCCTCCTTTCTCCACATTTTATTCCTGTGGTCTCCAAAATCCTTAACACTTTGTTCCAGTTCACGCTATCAAACGCTTTTTATAAATCTACAAATGCCACGAACGTAGGCTGTCTATTTTATTTTTCTCTGGTTGTTTGTAAGGTGGATTTTTTCTGCGTTTGCGGCCGAGGCTGTGACTTGCATGTTACAATATATTTTATAGAATTTTTAAAAATATATTATAACATTAGCTTGTATAATATAGTGCAATTTTCATTTTAGTATATCTGAAGAAGTCTTAAATGAGGGACCAACCGTAGTATAGACCATTTTTTTTCTCTACTTGTTTGTAAGGTTGATTTTTTCCGCGTTTTCAGCCGAGGCTGTAACTTGCATGTTACAATATATTTTATAGTATTTATAAAATATTATTACATATTACCTGGTACAATATTGTGCAAATTTCATTTAAGTATATCTGAAGAATTCTTAAATGAGAGACCGAACGTAGTATAGACTATTTTTTCCCCTCTATTTCTTTGTAAGGTTGATTTTTTACACCTTTGGAGCCGAGGCTGTAACTTGCATGTTACAATATATTTAATATATTTTCAACTGAAGAAGACTCAAATGAGAGACGAAACGTAGAACAGACAATTATTTAAGTGTCTGATAAATATTATTTATCTATTTGAATCGAATAGGCTCAATCGGAAACTAGTTTTCGCTTGAAATCAAATCTCTCTACGCTCTTCCCTCTTTCAGGAAAATAAAATCCGCTTCCCTTTATAAAAGTGAAATAGATAATTTTATTGACTTTCCGATTTACTTGTTTTAGAAAATAAGTATCACTCAAATATATGCTGGAAAAAGTCTCTGGTTTATATATGAGCAACTTAGTCGGGTCATTTTAACGTTCTCCAGCTTATTTGTGTTTAAAATAGCAGTGATAATCCATTTCACTTTCATATCAATAACTTAAGTTTATTTAAATAATCAGTTTCACTTTCCCCCATTTTCTTCATCCTTGAAGGATTTCGCAATATAAAGATGAACCCAGTTTAGTAATAGTTATTTTTTTTCCTCTTCTTAAAAGGCACTACTACGTTTCTTATTTTATTTATTTATTATTGCAAAGTTTTATCCAAAGATATTACAATTTTTCTGATCTGTTATATACATATAAGGTTTTTTTTAAATGAAATGTTTTGGCGGGCCATATTTTTCGTGTTGTGAACCAGTCTAGTCCAGTCCAGTTTTTTATTTTCATCACCTTTCAATACCTTTCTAGGAGACTGTTTTGTTGGCCCTCCCCCGCCTGTTTTCTTGTCTTAAAATTGGGGATCCAGTTGTAGATCTTATTTACATGACTCGCATCATCCATTCGGTGTAGATGTTCCCAGCCACCTTAACCGTCGTAGTGGTGTTATGTGATTTACTATTTTTTTTTTTAAAATGTGTTTATCACTTTCCGTGTTAAATTTTATTCTCTCCGTTGATCATCTTCCCAGGACCTGAAATTCTTCTTAATGTCTTTTTTTTTCTCTAAATGTCATGAGATTTCTTATTATCATTTCACTTTAAGTTTTCCGTAACTGTTGACGTGACAACTACACGGTGTAGCTTAAGTTTGTCTCTCTTAGACAACAATATATAATATATGTATTTATCTATCGATATTCAATAAGAGTTCATCTTTCTCGCCTAATATTTTGCCGCGCTGTTTACCCAAGTAAGGTGGTTGGAAGTTAAGCGTGCTGGGATCTATCGGCAAGCCATCCAATCAGGTTTGTTTTTTACGACACTCCATAAACCACAGATCTCGGGCAAAGACGCCTTCACAAAAAAATTCACCCCCTCGAGGCACCGTAACCCGGGGAGCGGGACTATATTATCTTTCAATCTAAATTAAAATCGTTATATTATATTTTTTTATGGGATACGTGTGTCTTTTCTGCTCGGTGCTCTTAACCTCAGCATGGTGGTGGTGGGAGGAGAAAAGAGGGGGGGAAAAGAAAAAGAGGTTGACGTCACGTTGTCATTCAAAATAATGATGCTTAGCCTCCAATCAATGCCAAAATCTCGTCTCGCTGCCAGCAACAACGCCACTTTTCCACCCTCCCCCCCTTCCCCCTTCCCCCCTCACCCCCCCAAAAAAAAATTACAACCCTGTGATGGAATTCGTCGTCACACCTGCGTCTTGACCTTCACCATTTCACACCCTATTTTTTTTCCCTTTCCGTGAAGAAATCACAGCATCACACACACACAAAACCAAAATTTCTCCCTAATTCCTTTTTCCTCGGGTATTATAAAATGAGACAACCAAGTACATCCCAATATTAATGATGACCCAAGGAGGTAATACAGACACACACACACAAAGGCTCCGCATGGAATTTTATGGTAGCTAAGCAACGAGATTAGCTGGAGCGGGATTCAAACGGAAATGAAACTTGTAGCACAGTAGGGGGCCCAACTCCCTAATTTGGATTTTTTTGAACGATCTAAAGAGTTGAGGAAGAACATTTGGGACTCGGCGACAGGACAGGCAAGTAACAAGTGGAAAATTTCCCCCCCGGGGGCGCCAGGTTGGCTGACGTATTTATAACAACTAAGCTTATTTTGCTGAAGGGACATTCGCCCTAACCTTCAAAAAAAAATTTTTTTCTCCCCGAAGGACGCTGTTCCCTGTATCATAGAAAATTATTTCCCGCGCCGGACTGGGGAAGATTGGCGGAACACGCGGTATAGCGGGTTTTCCCCCCTTGAAGAAGTGACGTTCTACTTTAGCTGGGAGTCGAAAAAGTCGAAAAATATGCAGGACGGTTCTAGACGTTGTGAGGGCGAGGAGATAGAGAGGTGTGAATTCTTTCATTTTAGTGAGAAAATATTGAGAACAAGGAAGGCAAGAGGGACGGAGGAGGAAAAACTGAACTTCCCTTCATGACTGTCTTTCTGCCTAAAAAAATAGCCCAACAAAAATGACCGTATGAGATCGATTATAAGCTCTCTAACAGAAAGGAAAATTTCGACTTAATCTAAATTTACTGTACTGCAGTGTAGTGAAGTGATCAGTGCTGCGCCAAAAACCCTAAAAAAAATTATACATTACGGTGAAATATCAATTTTCCAGTCTCTCTTTTTTTGGTTTCTTTTTTTCCCCCCAGCCCAAAAACAATATTCTTCTTTATTTTTTTTTTCAAAAATAATTCATTTCTAATAATATGATTCGACACTTATTTATTTATTTAGATTTATTTAATGCAATTTTACACTCAACTATAGGGTTAAATATTGGTCCTTACGACGACCAGATTATCGATTATTGTTTAAGTTCTATGTTTATCTGCCACCAGCAGGGGAAGCGGCTAAGCCATTTGTAGATTTAATGAATACACATATACAATACTGAGATAGTCGTGGTAAATTTTTTAAGTTGGAGTCGTGGGGTTTTGTAATTGTCATTTTCTATTCTTTTTTTCTGTTAATCAGTTTAATTTTTATCTTTCTTTTTTATTTTATTTCATCTAACCAAATAATTTTTTTTTGATTTGAATAAAAATTCTACCCTCCCTCCCTCCCCTCCACCGTTTCATTATAATAGCATCCTATTGGAATGTTTTGAGCATTAGTTGAGCGTAATCTTGAGCCACTTTGCTGACTGACTGACTGACTGTTCTGCACTGTTCTGTACTAATGACATCGCCATTTATCTCTGGAAGCGGTGGTTCCCGGTTGTCACGCGCGCCGCCGTCGACATATTGCGATAGCTGCTCCCTCATTAAGAGGAATTAATAATCATAAAATATGGGTCCCGATAGCGCTTTTGTGGTTTGACAAAACATCACATGACACACATGCACACACACACATACACACATACACGCGCGTCGAGTCACGTTGTTGTCGCCGCCAGGCCAGTCCGTGTTCCTCCGCCCCACCTCCGCCCCCGCCCCCAAAAATAAAAATAAATCCTCGTCGCATTGTCACCGAGAGCAATGAATCAATGTTCGATAATTTTATTTCCCCCGGACAGATAATAAAGCATTAATGGAATCACGAAATAGACGTGTAATGCCGAAAATTTACGGCTGCTGCTGCTGCTAATGAATAGAGGAATTATTATTATTTAATTTATTATTTTTTTGGTAATGATGATCCTCCTGTTCCCCCCCCCCAATCCCCTCTATCCCTGGGCCGCCTTGTTTTCCCCCTCCCCTGCCCCTAGGCCCGCTTTGTTCCCCCTCCCCTCCCCTTCCCCACCCCTCCCACTCCCCTCCCCTCCCTCCTCCCCCTTCCCCCCTCCACCCCTGCTGAACTAAATTCATGCAGAATGGTTTGTAGATATAACCGTCCATTCTTCTGTTTGAAATTTTTTTTTGCAACGTAATTAATTTTTATTGCGCAGACAAGTTTCAAAAGCGATCATCCGTTCAGATTATTATTATTATTATTGTTATTAATTCCACCAGCTTCCTCCCTCATTTCAATTTAACAATGTCGGGGCCAACCAAAAAAAAATGATAATAGAGTCTCTTTTATATCTTTCACGTGTATATCTAGTGAGGGGGGGTGGAGGGACATTTTCTCTTCTTTTTTGTTTTTTAAAAAAAACGACTGCCCTTTTTTACTCTTCGTTGCATTTATTTGAATTTTATTTCTAACTGACCGTATCGAGAAAAGAAAGCAGAAATATTTAAGTATTTTAAGATCAAGGTTCCTGCAAAAAAAAAGTGTTGAAAAAGTTGCTGCTGCCAACTTGTAAAATAGCACACACACCAAATATCTTTAAAATTTCTATTCAGTTTTTTTCTGCTCTCTTTTGTTTTGGTTTGTTTTTAGTGTGTATGGCGCTGCTGCTGCTGGAGCAAGGACATTTTCCTGGTCCAAGGAGTTCAAAACTCCTCCATTGCGTGTTTCTCAGTGTGTGTGCTTGATTTTTTTTTGGCGAGGGCAGGTGAAAATCTCCTAATGACACTAACTGAGGGTCAGCACTGGGTAGTAGTGTGTGTGATTCTACTTTCTTCCCTTCCTTTCCAACTATGACTGACTGTGTGTACTTTCCTGTGCAACCGGCCTTGGACATTACTTCACAGGAAGTAGTCGTAGCGTCAAGCTCTCACTCTCTCTCTTCTTTCTCTCTTTTTCTCTCTTTCTTTCTCTCTCTTCCTCTTTCTTTCTCACTTTTTCTCTCTCTCTTCCTTTCTCTCCCATTCTCTCTCTTTCTCTTTCTTTCTTTCTTTCACCTTTTCATTCTTTCTTTCACTTTTTCATTATTTATCTCTCCCTTTTTTTCTTTTTCTTTCTCTTTCTCTCTCTCTCTCTCTCTCTCTCTCTCTCTCTCTGTCTCGTTCATTCTCTTTTTCTTCCTTTTTCTTTCTCTCTCTCTCTCTCTCTCTCTCTTTCTCTTTCTCTCTTTATTTCTCTCTCTTTCTCTTACTTTATATCTCTCCCCCCTCTCTCTATGTCTCCTTTAAACATAATTATTTCTCTCTTGATTTTCAATACTAGAAGGACGATGAAGAAAATCCTGTACCACAGAGTAAAACAGCAGCAGCAACGCCGCCATTTTAAAAAGAATAATTTTACTCTCTGCCTCACCACGAAGCTTTTGTAGTTACTACTTTTAACCTCTGGGGCGGAAGGAAGGCTGCTGTATAAAGATATCCCCCGGGGGTATCACGCAGTCTCAATGCGTCAAATATTCAAGTGTGTCCGTCCACTCTCTCTCTTTCTCTCTTTCTATCTCTCTCTGTTTCTCTCTCTTTCTCTCATTCTTTATCTCTCTTTGTTTCCCTCTTTCTCTCTCTCTCTCTCTCTTTCTTTCTCTCTGTTTCTTTCTCTCTTTCTCTCTTTCTTTCTCTCTTTCTCTCTTTCTTTCTCTCTTTATCACTCTCATTCTCTTTCTCTTTCTCTCTCTCTTTATCACTCTCATTCTCTTTCTCTCTCTCTTTCTCTCTTTGTTTCTCTCTCTCTTTGTTTCTCTCTCTCTTTGTCTCTCTCTTTCTTTCTCTCCTAGTCTCTCTTTCTCTTTCTCTCCTTTAAACTTACTCATTTCTCTCTGTTTCCTAATTTTTAAATCTTTGAATCACCGTAGAGGCATATTCGCTCACTTTATTCCAAGTATTAGGTGAAAGCAGCAGCAGCAGCAGCAAGCATCTTATTTGGCTACCAAAATTATCTGGTGTTATAGAAGTTCTAATATCGCTTTCTAATGCTCGTCACCCACAAATCTCGAGCTTGTTTGTGTTTACCAGTGTGTGTGTGTGTGTGTGACACATCGTATGTGTCCGTGTTATGTTTGTCTACATACATTTTTTCTTTTATTAATTTATTTTAAGATTATTCGCCTTTAATTATGTACCTTATTTTGCTCATTTGTAATGTATGACGTATCTTATTTCCCCTCAATGGAGGACTAATGGAAAAAGACCAACAAAAAATATAAATCTTAATATATTGCTAGTGAGGAACAGCAGCAGAGTGGAATAAGAACGTATGCGAAGTATTAAGGTCTGAAGGACGAGCTGGAGAAGAAGCCGCGACGATGAGTAGAAAACGTTCGATTTTCGATCAGGAGGGAAGGAAGAGAGGGAGGGGAGGGAAAAAATTGTTGGATAACAGCCGCGAGTGTTTCTGGGGATGTCGATGGAAAGCAGCATTCAGAAGTTGGCGAGTTAACGAGGCGACGAATTCTGGCTGCTGGAGGAAGAGTTTCCTGTCTGCGGCTGCCTTATCTGGCCCTGGAAGGACTCGCTAAAAGTTGTATAACGACTCTTTGTGAAGCGGCGGCGTTGGTGGTTCCAACGTCTGGCCGTTTCGCATAATGGCGGCGGCGTCGTCGTCTTGCGACTCGGTTATCGAGATAATGGCGTCCCATTTGGCAGGTGGCACTCCTCGAATTAGTGGCTGGCAGCAGCAGCAGCAGCGCCTGCGGCGGCAACAGACATCAAACTGTCCGAATCGAGAACAGCAGCGCCACTGGACACTCGGAAAAATCCTTGTTAGCTCTGGGACTTGAAATATGCCAAGTAACAGACACAGAAAAAAAAATAATAAGAAAAGTGATCAGAGTAAAGGCAAAATTTCAACGTTTCATACTCTTTTAGGACCTCTTCGTGGTCTGTTCAATTATGCTTATAAATTTCAAGTAAAAAAAGTAGAGGCAAGGACGAAAAGTCTTTCCTGCTCCTTCCTAATCTTGAATTTTGGGAAATGAAAGGTGTGACAGTTGGCAATTATCTCTAAATTTTTACTTACATCGTATACAAAATTTTTAAAAAAATTTCTGAAGCAGTCGGTCAGGAGGAAGAAACGTTTTCTTCCTAATAGTGCCGTTAAAGACACACCCACAAATATATATATATACATATATAAATCAGGCTATGAAGAAAGTTAAAATACAGTATGGAAAGGGAACAAAAAAGTATGGAAAATAAATTGGTGTACAGAACCCCGAGGGTCTCCTCGCCGAAGGTGCTCAGTGCATCTGTGGAAATCCAGCTGAGTGGAGTTGGCCAGGGATGACGAGAAATAGTAGTTAGATAACAGGAAGACTGTATAGGACTAGCAGCTGACCCCCGTGTATGCTATACTGGCTTTACTGGGAGAACGAGCGTAAGTTGGTGTACAGAAACCCGAGGGGATCCTCACCGAAGGTGCTCAAGCATCTGTGGAAATTCGGTCGAGTGGAGTTGGCCGGGGATGACGACAATGAGGTAGTTAGATAACAGGAAGACTGGATGGGACGAGAAACTGACTCCCGTGTAAGCGAAAGAGGCTTTACGGGGCGAACACGCGTAAATTGGTGTATAGAACCCCCGAGGGACTCCTCACCGAAGGTGCTCAAGCATCTGTGGAAAACCGGCCGAGTGGAGTTAGCCAGGGATGGTGACAAGTAGTATTTAGATAACAGGAAGTCTGGATGGAACCAGCTTTACGGGGAGAACACGCATAAATTAATGTACAGAACCCCAAAGGTCTCCTCGCCGAACGTGCTCACGCATCTGTGGAAATCCGGCCGAGTGGAGTTAGCCAGGGATGACGACAAGTAGTATTTAGATAACAGGAAGTCTGGATGGAACCAGCACTTAACCCCGTGTATGCCACAATGGGTTTTACAGGGCGAACGCGCATAAATTGGTGTACAGAACCCCAAAGGTCTCCTCGCCAAAGGTGCTCACGCTACTGTTGAAATCCGACCGAGTGGAGTTAGCCAGAGATGATGACAGTGGGTAGTTAAGACACTGGAAGACTGGATAGGACCAGCACCTGACCACCCGTGTATGCCAAACTGGCTTTACAGGGGAGAACGCGCGTAAATTGGAGTACATAACCCCCGAGGGTTTCCTCGCCGAAGGTGCTCAGGGCAGCTGTAGAAATCCGGCCGATTGGAGTTTGCCAGGGATGACGACAGTTGGTAGTTATGATACAGGAAGACTGGGAAGGGACCAGCACCTGACCTGATCCCCGTGTATGCCAAACTGCTGTCATAACGGGGCGAACGCGCGTAAATTGGAGTACAGAACCCCGAAGGACTCCTCACCGAAGGTGCTCATGTATCTGTGGAAACCCGGTCGAGTGGAGTAAACCAAGGGATTGCTGCGAGACACTTTCTCCACCCGACCGACCGGCTCGAGAGTTGCTCAAGATGCGTACGGCTCCCCACACCCGAGTTTTTGACCTGTTGGAAATGCACTCCGCCCTCTCTGTCGGGCAGGTTGGTAGTGAATTTAGAGGAAGACTGTATAGCACCAGCACCTGACATCCCGTGTATGCCAAACTGCTGGCATAACGGGGCGAACGCGCGTAAATTGGTGTATAGAACCCCCGAGGGACTCCTCACCGAAGGTGCTCAAGCATCTGTGGAAATCCGGCCGAGTGGAGTTAGCCAGGGATGACGACAGTTGGTAGTTATGATACAGAAAGACTGGATGGGACCAGCTTTACGGGGAGAACGAGCATAAATTGGTGTACAGAACCCCCGAGGGTTTCCTCGCCGAAGGTGCTCAGTGCATCTGTGGAAAACCGGCCGAGTGGAGTTGGCCAGGGATGACGACAGTTGGTAGTTATGATACAGGAAGACTGGGAAGGGATCAGCACCTAACCTGACCACCGTTTTATGCCAAACTGGCTTTACAGGGGAGAACGCGCGTAAATTGGTGTACATAACCCCCGAGTGACTCCTCACCGAAGGTGCTCAAGCATCTGTGGAAATCCGGTCGAGTGGAGTAAACCAAGGGATTGCTGCGAGACACTTTCTCCACCCGACCGACCGGCTCGAGAGTTGCTCAAGATGCGTACGGCTCCCCACACCCGAGTTTTTGACCTGTTGGAAATGCACTCCGCCCTCTCTGTCGGGCAGGTGGGTAGTGAATTTAGAGGAAGACTGGGAAGGGACCAGCACCTGACATCCCGTGTATGCCAAACTGGCTTTACGGGGCGAACGCGCGTAAATTGGTGTACAGAACCCCCGAGGGACTCCTCACCGAAGGTGCTTAAGCATCTGTGGAAATCCGGCCGAGTGGAGTTGGCCAGAGATGACGGCAGTTGGTAGTTATGATACAGAAAGACTGGATGGGACCAGCTTTACGGGGAGAACGAGCATAAATTGGTGTACAGAACCCCCGAGGGTTTCCTCGCCGAAGGTGCTCAAGCATCTGTGGAAATCCGGCCTAGTGGAGTTAGCCAGAGATGTCGACAGTTGGTAGTTATGATACAGGAAGACTGGGAAGGGACCAGCACCTGACCTGACCCGACCCCCGTGTAAGCCAAACTAGCTTTACGGAGCGAACGCGCATAAATTGGTGTAAAGAAACCCCGAGTGGCTCTACACCGAAGGTGCTCAAGCATCTGTGGAAATCCGGCCGAGTGGATTTGGCCAGGGATGACGACAAGTGGTAGTTAGATAACAGGAAGATTGGATGGGACCAGCACTTAACCCCGTGTATGCCACAATGAGTTTTACGGGGCGAACGCGCATAAATTGGTATACAGAACCCCGAGGGTCTCCTAACCAAAGGTGCTCACTCTAATGTTGAAATCCGGCCGAGTAGTGGAAACGTCGCGCTACCACCTCAGGTGGTAAAACCTATAATTTATCCTTTACAATTGTTTGCGTAGTTGCAAGTTGTAGTGACCGGCATCGAGTAGGTGTGAAGAGTAGAGCACGGAGCCGTCTTGACGCTGTCCGTCCGGCCAGTCCAGTCGAGTCCCTTAACAGAAGCTGCTGAAGCCGCACCTGGGAAAGCAAAGTGAGCGCAGCAAGATATTTATGACCGGCGCTGCATGCAATCTAGTGGGACGCGTCCATGCATCACCTCGCTCGTGATTCATGTCCACATTATTCTTCCAGCTCGACGTACGCCACACGCCGCCCGCGTTTAATTTTGAACTGAGCCGTTTTCAATCGTTTCGGAAATTGAGTCCAGAGATTGGAGGATGAAACAACAATAACAACAGCGACGGCAACAACAACAACAGTGGACTCACACACAACACTTCCACTTGGACGGGACAATGGGACCTGGGAGCCACCGCTAAAAACCCCCATAAATTTCAACCCCCTGGCAATTATGAACGATTATAGACTCCGCGTCTAAATTGGCCTCGACATTTATGGCCTTGATGCACTAGTGCTGCTCTCTGTGTTCATTAAAACGGAAACTCGCTGCGGAATGTTGGCTTTAAATTTGCAACAACAGATACGTTCTGTGTGGGGGGAAGAACAAACCCCTAAATTACCTCCCCACTGTCATGGACCTGGTCACGTCTATACGGTCCTCACTTCATCCCTTATCACTTACCATTTGCAGAAAACCTTGTGGCGTGAATTTTATAATTATATATATACATTAAAAAATAAATATTAGAGCAGTTTTATTGTTAACAAAAGTAAAAGATTCGACGTTGTTGTTGTTGTTGTCGTAATCAGTACAAAGCCTGGTCTGATGCAACTCTCCATACTAGCAGATCTATGCGCAAGCCCCTTCCTTTTCAAGGCATAACTACAACGTCCCACATCCACCATAATCCGCTTATCGGATTCCAACCCTGCACAAACATCCCTCTAATGCTTCATGTCTTGAAACGTAACCTATTAATCTACTTCTTCAAAGACCTCCAAATATTGTCCTAATCCCCCATAATCTTTTTACAATTTTCTCGTTTTTATTATTTTTTTTCATTTCTAAGCCTTCTATTACTATCCTTCCTTCAACTCCTACCATTTAAAGTTTAGCAGCCAAATGACACCAATTTTAGTGATGATTTCCTGATATTCACACTAATATTACCCGTAAGTAAATTCCTCTTCCATTGCCTGTTGCTATTCTCCTCCAGTTATTACGCTTCTGGAGTACCAGAATTCCTTAACTTCCGTCAAAATATCCCCTTCTCAATCTTACAGCGTTTGTTATTCAAGTGTTTCCCTATTTCAAAAATATTTAAAGTTAATGAATTTTAATTGCCTAGCTGAGCCTTAACCTAAGGAATAACATTGCACGTGACTTTAGTAAAATTCAATCTAATTTTACTGAGGTTTGCATTGCGTTTTTATGCGCACAGCAGAGAAAGACATTATTTTCCTTTTTTGTTCCTTACTTTAGTTTTATCCTTCACTAGTTTCTTTGTTTGACCTACAATCTTCGATTTAACGCAAAAGGTAGCTTTCAGGACTTTATTGTGGTGTTGTTTCCTTGTCACACTTGCAGCCAGATCTCCTCTCCTCTCAGACTCCTCGAAGCCAGCCAGTCCGACTTTCCGTTTCCTCGTGCCCAACTCTATCCTCCAAAACTCTCTCTCTCTTCCGAGTTCCTCTCCATCTAGAATTCACCTCTCCTCAAACGTGATTGGTCTCGCCGCTCTTTCTATCTTCCCCGGGTGTTCCAATGGGGTTTTCAGTCCCTACACTTTTTCCTCTACAAAAATTCAAAATTTAAGGAGAGAGTTGGTGGCAGGTTCGCCCTATTTCTTGACTCCCCCTAATACTTCAATATCCATGTAAAAGCGTCCATTCCCTGTTCCATATATAAGTTAAACAGCATGGGCGACAAACTCCTTGCCCCACTGCTTTCTTAAATACAGCTTTATTTCATCCTCTTCTATTCTAATTACTACTGCCTGTCTTCTGTATAGATTACCACCTTATTTAGAAGAAAAAAAATATGCCTCACCCCATTAAAGTAATAATAAAAAGGGATGGAAAGAAAGCGCAGCGATGTGCACCGTTCGACGTTTTGTCATCTTCATATTATATATGACAAGTTCTTTTTTTTAATAAATATCCAGCCACTTGCAAACTTAGAGACTGTTCCATTACCTATACATGAGAGTCTGGATGAAAACAAGAGTCGCTTTGGCCAGATCCAAGCAAGAAAATCTCGGGGAACGCCATTGAACCCTGGAAGGAGAGACCTTCGAGTAGTAGTCTGCAAAAAAAAACAAAGAAGAAATCTCATCGACGGAAGGAGGCGACGACGACGAGAAAACGAAACAAACGATTTAAAAGGAATAAAAAAAGGGCACACACACACACAGAGAATCCATTTGGGAAAGAGGGGGAGGGGGTGGGGGCGAAAGGGCCGGCCGGCACAGTGCCAAGATTGTTGCAAGGCAGAGGAAGGAAGGCCAAGCAGTGACGTCACACGACCATTGTTACCTCGGCGCCGCCCCCCCTCCCCCTCACCCTTGCCCCCTTAATGAAGCGGCGGGAGAATTACCTGCTCGTTGAATTAAAAAACAACAGAGAGCAACTGGAGAAGGAGAAAGCTCGGCTCCAGGGGCGGATTCTCCTTTTCACAACCCCTCTTGTGTGCGTGCGGGTGGCGCAGATTACTACGGGGGTTTTGTAAAACCCGGGGAAAAGAAAATAGGGGAAGGAAGAAATTAGTGAATTGTTAGTGTAAAGGACCCAAACCCGGAGTTCAATTTAAAAAAAAATATATGCACTACTTATTGCATTCATAAAAATTAAGGACAAGTGAAAGAAACCACGGTACAGAGAGGAGAGCCACCGTTAAGGGCTACACGGTCTACTGTTGGTAGATACCTTTCTATATTGTATTTATTAACTCTAAATTAAAAAACAACAGAGAGCAACTGGAGGAGAAAGCTCGGCTCCAGGGGCGGATTCTCCTTTTCACAACCCCTCTTGTGTGTGCGCGGGTGGCGCAGATTACTACGGGGGTTTTGTAAAACCCGGGGAAAAGAAAATAGGGGAAGGAAGAAATTAGTGAATTGTTAGTGTAAAGGACCCAAACCCGGAGTTCAATTAAAAAAAATATATATGCACTACTTATTGCATTCATAAAAATTAAGGACAAGTGAAAGAAACCACGGTACGGAGAGGAGCGCCACCGTTAAGGGCTACACGGTCTACTGTTGGTAGATAGATACCTTTCTATATTGTATTTATTAAATCTACAAATGCTGTAGCCGCTTCCCCTGCTGGTGGCAGATACACACATACAACTTAAACAATAATTAATAATCTGGTCGTAAGGACCCATATTTAACCCTAAAATTGAATGTATAATTATATTAAAATATAAATAAATAAGTGTGGAATCATATTATTAGAAATGATTTTTTTTTTAAAAAAAAGGATATAGTATTGTTTATGCCTGGAAAAAAGAAACAAAACAAAAAAATGAGGAATGAAAAGGAAAATGTTTACAAGAAACACACAAAGACAACCTATTACCATAGTTTCATTGAAGATGTGACGTCAGATAAATTGAACGACCAACAACAGTTTTATATATATATAACAATAAAACATATTTCTTATAAATAAAACATTTCTTATAAATAAAACATGTTTCTTTTATATAAAACATGTTTATTTTAAATAAAACATACTTCTTATAATTGAAAAATATTCCCCTTAAATATAACTTATTTCTTATAACTACTACTAACAAATTAAAAAAGGTTCTACTCTCCTCGACCTGTATTTAATTAGAAGATTTGTATACACATTGACATTAATTTTTAACATTATTATTATTTTTTAATTATGAATAATCTTAACAAAAAAAAACAACAAATTTTTCTTGACGGAAACAACCTCAAAAGGGGTACTAATATGTACAGAATAGATAGATTAGGAAAGGATGTGGTAATTATGCGGAAATGAAAAAGGCATGCACACAAGATAGGTTAGCATGAAACAGACCAGTCATAGGACTTCATAGCACAACCCTCCCTCCGCCCCCCAAAAAAAACTGGTACGGGAAAACTAATAAAAGCGTCAGTGGCAGAGGGAAGCAAGACTCAATTTGACGCTTTGAAGCGGAAGCAGCGTGTATTTATTCGGGGGATGGGGTGGGGTGAAGGGGAGAGAGAAGGAGGGTTAAATTAATTAATTTAGTATTGCGTGATAATTTTTACTCACGTGTCAGATCTTCATAATGGAAAATTTCGACTGTATTTGGAGGAGAACCAAAAATTTTCTTGTGACGTAGCGAAACAGTCGGACTGTTTCTGGAAGTCTTTCTGTCTGTCTGTCTGTCTGTCTGTCTGTCTCCTTTCTGTTCCTGAGGGAACGTCACACACGTCGTGGTGTACAGTTAGTTGTTTGCTTTCGCCGCTGAGGTAATAAGGACGACAGGGAGCCACACACACGCACACACACGCGTGTACACCCGCACAGACACGCGCACCAACGTTTACTTTGCCGTGAAAACACAACGTCAATGTTGATTTTATGTGATTAGCGATAGAGTTTCAATTTGAGCGTTAGTTACCGTAGCTGCTCCTGCTGCTGCTGCTTCCTCCATCCTCAGGTTAACTCTGTTTTACGATTCCTTTCCTTCCTTTTCTTCCGTTCGACCAAATATTTCCCTCCAAATAGTTCTACATTCATCAATCGCTTTGGATTTTAGTATCGATCACCTTTTCTCGTAACAGTTCGTTGATTTTGTGTTGTACAAGGACAATTTTTTTTTTATTTTAAAAAAGAGGGTATACATAATCTATTTAGAAAAAGCATTTGATACTTAACCATCCCCCTTACACCTCACATAGTCACTGCCGTCATTCAGGCACTTGTCGTATAAACCCGGGGGAAATTCAGATTTCGTCAGTGGGAAGATGCCGCACGTAATTACAGGCGACAGGGGGGGGGTCGGGTCGGTTGACCCGCGGCGGCTCTTCGTGCACATCTTTACGACGGGAAAAACTGCCTAATCTACTTCGTCATCGCCAAGTCCATAATAACTTCACTGTTGCTTCCAACAACAACATGAAAACCCTTTCCTAGCGTAACAATAAGGAAAATCTCTAAAAAAAGAGGAAAACACAAAGTGTGGTTTCTGTCCTGAGGATTTGAAGACAGATGCAGAAGAAAAAAAAACTGAAGAAGAGGAAAAGTGGAAACAGGGTTGTGAAAAATTCTCGACCAAAACCGGCGGGGAATCGAAACCGGGAAACCTTCGGTGTTAATTTTAGAGCGACTGTAAGGATGAAGGAAAGCGATTAAAAGGCGAAGTTTTCGCGTTTGGATGTTGGTATTCCGAGGATGAGGAGAGTAATTTTCGAGTAATCCTTCGTATATAAAGTTTGACAACAAGCTTAGGACCTGGTTGTTTTTCCTGTCTCTCTCTCCCTCACTCGCCCCTGGTTTTCTTTTTTTGTGGTGGTAAGGATGTCGGAAGGGGGAAGGCGGGGAGGAGGAAGGGAGAGCGTCCAAGTGAACAATCATGCGATTGCCGTTGAAGTATGGTAGACTGAAGTTCCCTAGGGGTGACCCTGTAACGTTACCCGCCACTACCCCTACACCTGTGTGGCTGGCTGCTACCTGCTACCCGAACCGCCTATCGAGACGTCATCATTTAACTCGTTTCACTTCTGCTCCACTTTTAATATATTTTTTCCCCATAGAGGATGTCTTTGTCCTTCAGGAGCAATTTGTAACCTTTTTTATTTTTTTTCATTATTAAATCGATGTAAACGAGTAATTTCTTTTTTCCTTTTCTCGTCTGTACACCATTTTTTGTTTTAAAAAATAGTATTTGCATCTAGAAATAAAAGGGAACAGGGTTCTCGACCAAAGCCGGCGGAGAATCGAAACGGGAAACCTTCGCTGTTAATTTTAGAGCGATTAAAGCGATTAAAAGGCGGAGTTTTCGCGTTTGGATGTTGGTATTCCGAGGATGAGGAGAGTAATTTTCGGGTAATCCTTCGTATATAAAGTTTGACAACAAGCTTAGGTACTGGTTGTTTTTCCTGTCTTTCTCTCAATCACTCCCCCTCCCCCTGTTTTCTTTTTTGTGGTGGTAAGGATGTCAGGGGAAGGGGGAAGGGGGGGGAGGAGGAAGGGAGAGCGTCCAAGTGGACAATTATGCGATTGCCGTTGAAGTATGGTAGACTGAAGTTCCCTAGGGGTGTACCTGTAAAGTCACCCGTCGCTACCTACACCTGTGTGGCTGGCTGCTACCTGCTACCCGAACCGCCTATCGAGACGTAATTCCTTGGGTGACGACATCATTTAATTCGGTTCACTTCTGCTCCACTTTTAATATATTTTTTCCCCATAGAGGGTGTCTTTGTCCTTCAGGAGTAATTTGTAACCCTTACTTTTTTTTTCATTATTAAAAAATCGAAATAACGAGTAAATTTCTTTTTCCTTTTCTCGTCTGAAACAGCATTTTTTTTAAAAAAAATAGTATTTGCACTTAGAAATAAAAGGGAACAGGGTTGCGAAAAATTCTCGACCAAAGCCGGCGGGGAATCGAAACGGGAAACCTTCGCTGTTAATTTTAGATCGACTGTAAGGATTAAGGAAAGCGATTAAAAGGCGGAGTTTTCGTTTTTGGATGTTGGTATTCCGAGGATGAGGAGAGTAATTTTCGAGTAATCCTTCGTATATAAAGTTTGACAACAAGCTTAGGTACTGGTTGTTTTTCCTGTCTTTCTCTTCGTCACTCCCGTCCCCCTGTTTTCTTTTTTTTTGGTGGTAAGGATGTCGGAAGGGGGAAGGCGGGGAGGAGGAAGGGAGAGCGTCCAAGTGGACAATTATGCGATTGCCGTTGAAGTATGGTAGACTGAAGTTCCCTAGGGGTGATCCGGGAACGTTACCCCCCGCTACCTACACCTGTGTGGCTGGCTGCTACCTGCTACCCGAACAGCTTATTGAGACGCAATTACTTGGGTGACGACATCATTTAATTCGGTTCACTTCTGCTCCACTTTTAATATATTTTTTCCCCATAGAGGGTGTCTTTGTCCTTCAGGAGTACTTTGTAAACCTTTTTTTATTATTAAATCGAAATAACGAGGTAAATTTCTTTTTCCTTTTCTCGTCTGAAACACCATTTTTTTTTAAAAAGTAGTATTTGCACCTAGAAATAAAAGGGAACAGGGTTCTCGACCAAAGCCGGCGGGGAATCGAAACGGGAAACCTTCGCTGTTAATTTTAGAGCGACTGTAAGGATGAAGGAAAGCGATTAAAAGGCGGAGTTTTCGCGTTTGGATGTTGGTATTCCGAGGAGGAGAGTAATTTTCGAGTAATCCCTCGTATATATAAAGTTTGCACAACAAGCTTAGGTACTGGTTGTTTTTCCTGTCTTTCTCTTCGTCACTCCCGTCCCCCTGTTTTCTTTTTTGTGGTGGCGAAGATTTCAGGGAAAGGGGGGAGGAGGAAGGGAGAGCGTCCAAGTGGACAATTATGCGATTGCCGTTGAAGTATGGTAGACTGAAGTTCCCTAGGGGTGTTCCTGTAAAGTCACCCCTCGCTACCTACACCTGTGTGGCTGGCTGCTACCTGCTACCCGAACCGCCTATCAAGACGTAATTCCTTGGGTGACGACATCATTTAATTCGGTTCATTGCTGCACCATTTTTAATATTTTTTCCCATAGAGGGTGCCTTTGTCCTTCAGGAGCAATTTGTAACCTTTTTTATTTTTTTTCATTATTAAATCGATGTAAACGAGTAATTTCTTTTTTTCCTTTTCTCGTCTGTACACCAATTTTTTGTTTAAAAAAATAGTATTTGCATCTAGAAATAAAAGGGAACAGGGTTCTCGACCAAAGCCGGCGGGGAATCGAAACGGGAAACCTTCGCTGTTAATTTTAGAGCGATTAAAGCGATTAAAAGGCGGAGTTTTCGCGTTTGGATGTTGGTATTCCGAGGATGAGGAGAGTAATTTTCGAGTAATCCTTCGTATATAAAGGTTGACAACAAGCTTAGGTACTGCTTGTTTTTCCTTTCTGTCTCTCCCTCACTCCCCCCTGTTTTCTTTTTTTTGTGGTAAGGATGCCTTGGTGGAAGAGGGAAGGGGGAGGAGGGAGGGAGAGCGTCCAAGTGAACAATCATGCGATTGCCGTTGAAGTATGGTAGACTGAAGTTCCCTAGGGGCGATCCGGGAACGTTACCTCCCCGCTACCTACACCTGTGTGGCTGGCTGCTACCTGCTACCCGAACCGCCTATCGAGACGTAATTCCTTGGGTGACGACATCATTTAATTCGGTTCACTGCTTCTCCATTTTTAATATTTTTTTCCCTTCAGGAGTACTTTGTAACCTTTTCTTTTTTTTTCATTATTAAATCGAAGTAAAGGAGTAATTTTTTTTTTCCATTTCTCGTCTGAAACACCGATTTTAAATATAGTATTTGCATCTAGAAATAAAAGGGGAAAACAGGGTTGCGAAAAATTCTCGACCAAAGCCGGCGGGGAATCGAAACGGGAAACCTTCGCTGTTAATTTTAGAGCGATTAAAACGATTAAAAGACGGAGTTTTCGCGTTTGGATGTTGGTATTCCGAGGATGAGGAGAGTAATTTTCGAGTAATCCTTCGTATATATAAAGTTTGACAACAAGCTTAGGAACTGGTTGTTTTTCCTGTCTTTCTCTCACTCCCCGTTTTATTTTTTTTTGGTGGTAAGGATGCCTTGGAGAGGGAAGGGGGGGATGAGGAAGGGAGAGCGTCCAAGTGGACAATTATGCGATTGCCGTACGACGCCTGCCTTCATGTTTACGACGCCGTAAAAGAGACAGCCATAACCTCTAGCCGACCCTTTCCGGGGCCGTCTCTGCTAAATTTCTTCCTCTTTTGCGGGAAGGGAGGGAGAGAAGAAGAAGAAGTCCATGGGGCTGGAGCCACTCCCATCTGCTACTAAAGGACGTTCACAAATTCTCTGGCCATTTTCTTATTTTACTCTTTATACGTCTCTAAGGAAGAGAAAAGATTTTTTTTTTCCTCTTCACTCAGCTCGTCAAAGTTGGGTTTCTCCCCCACCCCCTCTCCCCCCTCTCCCCCCTCCGTCACACACTGTATGCTCCAAACGGTTTAACCCCCAAAAAAATTCTACATTATCATAGGAAACAAAATCACAAATTCTCTAAATGTGCTTATTATTAAAAAAAATACTATTCAGATTTTAGAAAATAATTTTTAAAAAAATATAAATGTTTAAATACTAAGCTATGTAACCCAAATACTTTAATTTCTTCTCAGGGACTTTATGGGCCAACCTCTAATTTACATTTCTGACCGACGTCAGAGGTTCTTTTAAAAAAATAATTCATTCCTTTTAATTACGCTTGTTGTTGTTGTTGCTTTTTTATTTTTGTGTGTATTCTATTATCCTCATACTGGTCTGACTTAACTTTTGCCAATGCTAACTTATCCTGTTCAGGTATTTTTCAAAATTTTTCACCTTGATTGTCTCCCCTCAATCTACTCGGGGTGTTAAAATCATTGCCTCCCTCCCTCTTCCGTCCCTTGTGCCTGAAAAAGGTAGCTTATTAATTTATCCCCTTTCCCTATTACCCACTCTAATCTTATCCTGCTTAGAATTTCCCTGTCCAGTAATCTCGTTCTCCTACAACACACAAACAAAGCCTATTTACAGTTACCGTATTTGATAGGAAAATGGGGGAGTTACGTTTTCAAGAGCCAGAGTTCTCCTAAATTCTCTTAAAACAAGTACAAAAAATTGTGACGCGTGAAAAATTTTCGTTGTATGAGGTTTACATAGAAAACAGTCCCTAGGATGTTCGCAAGGCAGGCAACCTTCCGGAAGGGGGGGGGGAGGAAGAGAAACCCGGCAAACAAACACAGTCATAAAGTTGAAATTTGAAACAGGCTCGTATGTAGTCTCGTTCCTTTTCTGGAAGGATTTTGAGACTCAGCAAAAAACCCAGGTCAGTCAAGTCCAGCAAGTCCCGCCGCCGCCCCTCCAAAAAATTATTAATTTCTGGAGAGGAAGGGTAGAGGCGAGGACCTGGGGAAGGTAGAAAAAAAAGGCGTTGTTTTCAAGGAGAGTTGAGTTCCGATGTAGAAAGGATCTCCGAAAGATCGTGACAGGTGAGAAGTGGAAAAAGGAGCTAGAGAAACGGGAAAGTCAGACTGGCTGGATGGCTTCAAGGAGTCGGAGAGGTGAGACGAGGTAAACAAAACGTGAAGAAACGTTTTCCTTAACGGCATCAGAGGGGGGCTGGGTGGCCGGTGTTGACTTTTTTATTGGATCAGGAAATACAGGAACAACGGTCTCAGTTGAATGTGTTTTTTCTGTTCTGTAAAATTTCCTATTAAATAAGTTTGAAACTTTCTCTAAAGCTTTTTCGTAGCACCCCTTTTGTCCTTTTCCTCCTCGTGCAGCAGCTCCAAGAAGTGAAACCTTGGTGTGTGTCTATTTAATTTTTTTCTCCTCTCCCACTATGAAAAGGTTTTAATACTGTACCTTACTCTACTAGTTACGTTTATAACTGTTTTTTTACTTAATTTTCTTATGGTTTTATAATAATTTATTTTTTTCCCGCGTCTGTTGAGAATAGTTTGCGAGAAACCTACTAAATAAGGGAAGAATACCAAACAACGTTTTAATAAAAAAAAAACTGTAAAGACCGAAGAGGGACTGAGGACAGTTAGATTAGTAAATGATGAGTGGAAAATATTAACGGAAAATAGGATACAGGAGGCTGGAAGAATGTAGAGAAGCAATATAGACTCTGAGTCGACCGTAAAAGTCATCGAGGACATTTTAAAAACAAAAAAAAAGCAGGGCTTAAATGGTAAATAGGCTTTCGGCGCGAGAGGACGAAAACAAAAGTAGTTTTAAGCCGTGTTTTACCACTGGGAGAGGCTTCGTGTTTTCATAAATTTACAGTACGAAGCCCCCTTTGCAATTTGCTTCCCCCGCCCCCCTTTTCTTCTCTCTCTTTCTCCCTTTCTCTCTCTCCCTTTCTCTCTCTCTCTCTCTCTCTCCTAACCAAAGTCAAGCCAAATGTTTACACAAATACTTGACTAATTGTTCTGATCCAGGCGACGTGTTGACACAACTGCTTTGTTTGCGGCTTAAATGTCCGGGTACAATAACATCCCCAAACTCTTGGGGTTGTTGCTGCAACACTGTCTCTTTCTCTCTCTCTCTCTCTCTCCCTCTCTAAAGTTGCAAAGTTTCCTCCTCCTCCTCTCCTCCTCCTTCCCCGCACACGCACACTTTCACACACGAATGTCGCCTTTTCCTCTCTCTCTCTCTGATCTGCCGTCACCATTTAATGGAATAATTATCGACGTCGGTTTGACCAAAGTCAATTTTCCACCCAAAACAGCTTATTTGTTTTTAATTTAAACGCAAATTAGTTTGCCGTGTTTCCCCCCTCAAGGTTGGCTGCTTTGCATATTTTGGGGATTAGCTACAACGCGACGCGTGGCGCCTCTGTGGGCGGCGGCGGTGCCTGGCAGTCTCCCGTCATCTTCCTCCCACCTATCTGCCTCCTTAGAGAAAAGGGGGGTTTTCGTCCCTCTTTTGACTTTAAATTATTCCTATCTTTCAACGTTGAACTGTTTTCAATCACCTTTTCAAAAAATAAAAATATACACTTAAATTGTTGTTGTTGTTGTTGTGGTATTCCGTCGGATGCAACTCTCCACGCTCACTTACCTTGGGAAAGTCTCCTTATCTCCGCATAAGTACCACATCATGAGTTTCAAACTGATCTAATAGGAAATTTTTACAAAGGAGAATATTCAATTTAGATCCTTCCAGTATTGCCTGATACAATAAAAAATGTCAACACCGGCCACCCAGCCACCGTCTCTCCCCTTCCCTACCCTAAGGAAATGCCAACCCCAACCCCAACCCCCTCCCCTCCCTTCCCTAATAATTCTCGCAGACAATAAATTGTAGCTTGTTTCTCCCCCCACTAATTTACTGACTGTCGAGGGTGGTGGGGTGGAGAGAGAGAGAGACAGAGAGACAGAGAGAGAGAGAAAGAGAACGAGAAAAAGAGACAGGGAAAAAGATAGAGAGACAGAAAAAGAGAGGGACAGAGGAAAAGAGAGGGACAGAGTAAAAAAGAGGGAGACAGAGTAAAAAGAGAGAGACAGAGAAAAAGAGAGAGATAGGCAGACAAAAAGAGGGAAACAGAGAAAAAGAGAGAGTAAAAAAACGTAGGAAAAGATAGAGACAGAGTAAAAATGAGAGACACAGAAAAAGGAGAGAGACAGTGGAAAAGAGAGAGACAGAGAAAAAGAGGGAGACAGAGAAGAAGGGGGAGAGAGACAGAGAAAAATAGAGAGACAGAGAAAAAGAGGGAGAGAGACAGTGAAGAAGAGGGAGAGAGAAACAGAGAAAAAGAGAGAGAAACAGAGAAAAAGAGAGAGAAACAGAGAAAAAGAGAGAGAGACAGAGAAAAAGAGAGAGAGAGGCAGAGAAAAAGAGAGATACAAAAAAGTGAGAGTAGAAACAGAGGTACAGAGAAAAAAGATATACATAGAAAAAGAGAGAAACAGAGGAAAAGAGAGAGACAGAGGCAAAGGAAAAGAGAGAGAGAGGCAGAGGAAAAGAGAGAGAGGCAGAGGAAAAGAGAGAGAGGCAGAGGAAAAGAGAGAGAGGCGGAGGAAAAGAGAGAGACAGAGGAATAGAGAGAGACAGAGGAAAAGAGAGAGAGACAGAGGAAAAGAGAGAGAGACAGAGGAAAAGAGGGGGAGAGACAGAGAAAGAGAGAGAGAAGAGAAAAAGAGACAGAGGAAAAGAGAGAGAGACAGAGGAAAAGAGAGAGAGACAGAGGAAAAGAGAGAGAGGGCGAGAGGAAAAGAGAGAGAGACAGAGGAAAAGAGAGAGAGAGACAGAGAGGGAGAAAGAGAGAGGAAAAGAGCGAGAGAGAGTCTGGTTGTAAATTCATCGTTGATTTAATAATCCGTAGTTTATCTCTGGTTTTATTATCGAAAACAAGCAAAATTATAGAAAGCTGAGTGTAGCGCGCGCCATTAGAGATAAATCTGCAATACATTTGGCACCACTGCAGCAGCAGCAGCACCCATTCATTATTACTACTATTATTATTATTTTTTTATTTTGTGAACATTGCAACAAAAAAAAGATTGTAACCCCCCACCCTTTTTTTATTCTGATAATTCGGTTAAGCCGAAACAACAACAACAAATGGACACTCAACATCGTGCGTATGTCACAACATAGATTCCGTGTCCAATATTTATTTTAACAAACTTTTTTTTGTGAGTGTTGTGAGTGTGTGTGTGCGCGCCATTTCCAGTTACCGTACTTGATGGAAAATGGCCGCGTGTTTTCAAGAGCCGGAGTTCTCGTGAATTGTCGGAAAATAAATTCACACACTGTGACGCGTGTAAATGCAAGTCGTATATATATTATTTATCTAAATTAATTTTCATACACTATTATCCATTTTGTATCCCGTTTCCATGGAGAATTGAGCAGGAGTAAAACCCTGACAACAGACACAGTCGTATATATTTGAAGCTTGACGGGCGCCATAGGAACCTCACTCGGCGGTCCTTTCTCTTACCCCCCAAAAAATAGTCCACACTATAACAACATTCTCGATTATTTTTGGTGTGAGTGCGTCTTGTGTGTTTATATATATATATATATATATATATTTAGGCATATTTTATTTTATTATATTGGAATTATTTTTTTATTGTAGGTTATTTTCACACCTGAGGACGGTCCAAACAAAGGAACGAAACGTCGTGTCGTAATTTAATAAATAATAAAGTTAAATCTTACCAATTAGGACCGTGCCTTTCTCCTATATATATATATATATAGGCATATTTTATTTTACTACATTATAATTATTTTTTTGTCGTTTCTTTTCACACCTGAGGAAGTTCCAAACAATGGAACGAAACGTCGTGTCATAATTTAATAAATATTAATGGTAAATCTTACCAATTAGGCCCGTATCTTATCTCCTACATACATATATAGGCATATTTTATTCTATTACTTATATTGTAATTATTCTTTTATTATAGATTCTTTTCACACCTCTGGATGTTCCAAACTAAGGAACGAAACGTAGTGACATAATTTAATAAATAAAAAATGTTGAATCTTACCAATTTTGGCCCCAAATTTTCTCCTACATTATTCTAATTTAAATGTTTAAGCCAAAGTGAAGTGTTAAGTTATTATAATTCTTGTAGTGTTCCTCTTTTTTTTTCCTTTTTCAGGGCTATAGGAATTTTAAAGGACTATTATTATTATTTTTACTATATTTATTATTATTATTTTTAATATATCTATTATTATTTTTACTATATTTATTATTATTATTTTTACTATATTATTATTATTTTTACTATATGTATTATTTATACTATATTATTATTTTTACTATATTTATTATTATTTTTACTATATTTATTATTACTTTTACTATATTTATTATTATTTTTACTATATTTGTTATTATTTTTACTATATTTGTTATTTTTTTACTATATTTATTATTATTTTTACTATATTTGTTATTATTTTTACTATATTTGTTATTATTTTTACTATTTTTGTTATTGTTATTATTATTATTGTATTTATTATTCTTATTATTATTATTACTATTTTTATTATTATAATTTTTACTACATTTATTATTATTATTATTATTATTATTTTTCCTATATTTATTATTATTGTTATTATTATTATTATATTTTTTATTATTATAGATTAGGAGTATTTACGTTAAAGTAATTTAATTTATTTTTTTTGGCATCTGCCACTGGACAAGTGTAGACAGACAAGACAACAAATAGGAAAAAAATTTCTGTAAATAATTTATTTTTATCTAACAAAAAAAAATTTTTCCCGGGTTAATGGACACGGGTCAAGTCAGCGTTTCAGGTGCAATTCGTGTATACATATACGTCATCAAGGGCGCAGTGCACACGGTTATTTGAATTGCGCCCGAAACGTCGTGTTTAAACGACGGTGAAGAAGAAAAAAAAATTTTCGGCCAAAAAATTTTTTTTCGGGAATTTAAAATTGTTCTTTTCTTTTAAATTAGTTTACGTCACCTTCAATTAGTCGAGGTTCAGTCAGGACAATTATAGAATTTGCTGTGTTTTTTAGGTTGACTTGAACCGTGTTGATTGTCTGTTTATTTAGTGGATAAACCCGGGAAATGTTCGTCATTTAATTTATTTAATGTCTATTGAGTGGGGGAATTATTCAGGACTATGCGGCCATTTTAATTTTCCGTCTAGGTTTGTGAGGAATAATTTACGGAAAACAGGAAAACTGCGCAACGAATCTCTGTTGTTGTTGTTGATGATTTTTTTCCCCTTCCCCTCGCCTTCTCTCCACCCCACTTGTGAATCTCATCTCGGCGCGCTCAATTTTTTTCCCGCCCGCTTGAAGAAAGGAAAGGACCCTCCAAATTAGTTTTCCATAGACGTCGTAATGGTCGGTCATTTCCCTCCTCCCTCCCTCCCCCTTTTGGCTGTGTTCTTGACGACTCCGCTGCTTCAACAAGATAGGATCTGGCTGGTTGGCTCTTTCCAATACACAGCTTGTAGTAGACCAACGACGACGACGACGACGACGGCGGCCGCCAATATATATTCACGAACCTAATTTCCATTCCAATCTGGCTGCGTTCTCCTTACCACCCTATCAAGGAAGGGGCGGGGGAGGAGGAGGACTCCATCTCTACAAGAACCCAAACCTCTCTACTACGTCGTCTTGTGAGGGCGGGCGACGAGGAACGGGGGAGGGACGAGGCCAGTGACGACTCAATCCTGGAAAATTAATTTATAAAGAGGGAGGGAGAGAGAGAGAGAGAGAGAGAGAGAGAGAGTTGTAAGGGCAGAGACACGACCAGAGCACCACACAAAGAACTTGTAATGAACGGAGGATTAAACAGCACAAGCAGCAAGCAGGACTTTAACCACTTGTTGTATACCAGAAAATCACTCAAAGGGAACCAACTCTAATAATTGCTTTCCACACTGGACGGGATGATACTTGTGTTTGGGGAAACAGAAGTTTTTTTTTGTTTACAGATTTCAAGGGGACCCTATAATTAAATCATGTAGAATAAGCGGCACGAATAGTCAAAGGACTACATAAAGGACAAATCTTGACTTGTTGTTGTTGTGCTATTCAGTCCTAAGACTGTTTTTTTTATTTAAATTTATTAAGATATTTACAATCTGTTCAAAAGAACATTTAGCAAATTGTCATAGTCGAAGGACTACACAAAGGACAAACCTTGACTTGTTGTTGTTGTTATTCTGGTATTCAGTCCTAAAACTGCAAACTGTCATAGTCATACGACTAAACAAAGGACAAATTTTGTTGTTGTTGTGGTATTCAGTACTAAAAATGTTTTTTTTTAAAAAAAAATTCTGTTCAAAAGAATATTTAGATAATTGTCATAGTCATAAGACTACACAAAGGACAAACCTTGACTTTTCGTTGTTGTTGTTGTTGTGGTATTCAATCCTAAAATTGATTTTTTTTAAATTTATTAGGACATTTACAATCTGTTCAAAAGAACATTTAGAAAATTGTCATAGTCGAAGGACTACACGAAGGACAAACCTTGACTTATTGTTGTTGTTGTTGTTGTTGTTGTGGTATTCAGTCCTAAATATGTTTTTTTTAAAAAGCATTCTGTTCAAAAGAATATTTAGCAAACTGTCATAGTCATAGGACTAGACAAAGGACTAACCTTGACTTCTTGTGGTTGTTGTTGTGGTATTCAGTCCTAAAACTGTTTTTTTTTAATTTATTAGGATACATACAATCTGTTCAAAAGAACATTTAACAAATTGTCATTGTCATAGGACTACACAAAGGACTAACCTAGACTTGTTGTTGTTGTGGTATTCAGTCCTAAAACTGCAAATTGTCATAGTCAAAGGACTACTCAAAGGACAAACCTTGACTTGTTGTTGTTGTGGTATTCAGTCCTAAAAATGTTTTTTATAAAAAAAAACAATCTATTCAAAAGAATATTTAGCAAATTGTCATAGTCAAAGGACTACACAAAGGACTAAACCTTGACTTGTTGTTGTTGCTGTTGTTGTTGTGGTGGTGTTCAGTCCTAAAAATGTTTTTTTTTAAAAAAAAATTATTAGTATAATTATTACGTGTGGTAAAATAAAATTTAGCAAATTGTCATAGTCATAGTCAGTCATATAAATTAAAATATAAACCAAAACTATATGAAATATAGAATAGATATTACTAAGGAACATAGTACAATCGATGAGACGAAATTTTATAAGGTTTTTTTAAATGATATCTATATTTATGAAATATATATAATAGAACTTTTCACCTTACGTAACTTATTTATAACAATTCCATGTTCTATTCATGTGTCCTAATTATTATTGATAATATATTCAATATATATATTATATATTAATTTATATAATTATATATAGATTAATATATATTTATTTATATTTGTGTTCATTAAAAAAATTCTTTCTAGTTAATGGCAAGTTACTAATAAACATTTTAGCCCCATTTTTTTCCAAATATTGGTTCATCTTCAGTTCTCTTTCGACATATGTATGTATGTATGTATAAAGATAACGTGCAATTTTAACTCATTTTTTTGATACTATATATATATATATATATATATATATATATATATATATTCCATCCTTTGCCTCCATCTTCTGTCGTTACTCCACACACTTACCTTTACAGGTTAATTTTACAATACTTTCATGTATGGAACCCTGGCCTATCAATCTATACCTTCAGAATCCTGCATACATATATATAATTTAGAAACTGACCATAAAATAAACTGACTACAACATTTCGGTTGAAGTAAAAAAATAAAAAAAGACAGCCTATAAAAGTCGTATTATTATCACCATTTATTCACAAAGCAACGTTTCGTCACCCATTTTAAGACTTCCTCAGGCGTAAACATTAAGAAATTAAAGTGTCTACAACATTTCGGCTGAAGTAAAAATAATAAAAAAGACAGGCCGAAAATTCGTATATATATATATTGTAACATGAATAGTTACACGCAACAATGCGGGCCAGCTTGCGAGTTGCAATTGTCGCAACTCGGGGGCCAACAATGGAGTCTGGCGAGACTTTAGGGAGTCGTCATGGGGTAGTGAAAGGAGAAGGAGAAAGACCACGCCCTGCTGTAGTGATAATTTTTTCTCATGTTCTGAAATGGATTAAAGCTATTAAAATCCACTTTTTTTTGGTATTTTTATTAAAAAATACCTGGCGCCCAAAAAGGCATTTAAATCCTCGAATACGGAGGAACGCCGGATCCTCTACAATATATACATTTATTATTTCAAAAAAAAAAAATATGAGTTAAAATTCCACGTTATCTTTGTGTTTTTCCCCTCTTTTTTTTCCCGAACCTCTCCAGATGTCACCTGAATTATTTTTTGGAAAAAAAATATATTTTTAAGGGCGAAATGACAGGATCTAAAGTTTGACATTTTTTTAAAAAAAATTGATCGTCATTAGGATTCTTTAAAATTCATCAGTTTAAGTAAAAATTTTACAAAATTTTCGATGTTACATTTCTGTTGTTCCCTTTCAAAAAAAAATAAAAAATAAACAAATCTCGTGAAGTAATGGATTTAGAACCACAGTCAAGAGTTTTTAAATTTTCGCTCCACAGAGCCCTAAAGGGTGCGTGCTTGTGTTCGTTCGCCCTTCCATTAGTGGAGGTCCTTAAATCTGTTGCAGTAGTTGTTGTTGTTGATGCCCTGGAAATCAGTATAATGATGCACGGGGATTCACAGATTACCGCCGAACGAAGTATCAATTACAGCGACGTTACGTTGTTAATTAGTGTTTTGCTGCTAATTTACCGCCCTTTTCCACTCTGCAAGGGTGAGAGGGGGTTGTTGTTGTTGTTGTTCATGTTATTCTACACCCCTCTCCCCCTCCCTCCCTCCCTCCCACCCCCAACTACCCTTCCAACCCCCGGCTTTTAATCAAGTAAATACAGAACGAAACCCGCAGAATTCTCCCTGTTTATATCAAACCATATGTATTTATTTTGTCGGAGTTGTTGTTGTGGACCGCCGGAAAAGGATGAGGAGGGGGGAGGAAGGGGGATTTACTCATCATTCCTGTGAAGAAGAAGAAGAAGAGCATCGCGGAGGCGGGAAAACAACGGACGGATACACTAAGCAAATTATGGTGGCTCCTCTGTGATTCAATTATAAAACTGTTTACCAGGGGTATGGAGGAAGGGGTGGGGGCGGATAAACATATGCACGTCTCGCCATCTGCCCCCCACCCCCGCCCCCTCCTTTTAAAAAATAAGATGTGACTACGCGCGGATGGAAACGGAAAACGAAAGAAAGAAAAAAATACCCACCCTCCGTTGTTTGCCCTGGAAACAAGTTTTACTTACGAGGGTTAGTGAACTAATTTCTTCTTGTTTTGCTCTCATTAAAAAAAAACAAAAAAAAGTAAAAAAAAACAACAACCCTTTAAACGTTTAGACTGCAGACAAAAGTATCATATAAATCGAAACATGAAAACAAAATTTTCCGATCATTACAGATATAAAATTTTATTTTTAATAAAACCGACGTTCCGTCGCCATATTTTGGCGGGGTCTTTCTCAAATAAATCATTCGAAAGTTAAATTTTTAAACTTTTACGAATTTAATTAGACTGTCTACAACATTTCGGTTGAAGTAAAGAAATAAAAAAGACGGCCAAAAAGTCAGACATTTATCACCGTTTTTCAAAAGGAACGTTTCGTTACGTCTCCCATTCATTTTGAGACTTCCTCAGGCGTAAAAATTTAGAAATTGATCGTAAATTAAACTGTCTACAACATTTCAGTTGAAGTTAAAAATTAAAAAAGACAGACCGATAAGTCATATATTTATCTCCATTTATTCAAACGCAACGTTTCGTCTCACGTTTTGAGATTTCCTCAGGCGCAAAAATTTAGAAATTGAATCATAAATTAAATTGTCTATAACATTTCGGTTAAAGTAAAATAAAAAAAAGAAAGACGGCCAAAAAGTCGTATATTTATCACCATTTGTTCAAAATCAACGTTTCGTCTCACGTTTTGAGACTTCCTCAGGCGTAAATATTTAAAAATTAGTCATAAAATAAACTGTCTGCTTTTCCGTTGAAGTAAAAAATTAAAAAAGACAGACCGAAAAATACGTAATATTTATCACCATTTATTCAACAGCAACGTTCCGTTTCGTTTCGTCTCCCATTCATTTTGAGACTTCATCAGGCGTAAAAATTTAGAAATTGATCATAAATGAAAATTTCTACAACATTTTGGTTGAAGTGAAAATAAAAAGGACGGTCGAAAATTCTTATATTTATCACCATTAATTCAAAGGCAACGTTTCGTCTCGCATTTTTAGACTTCCTCATGCGTAAAAAATTACAAATTGATCATAAAATAAACTGTCTACAAAATTTCGGTTGAAGTAAAAAAATAAGAAAGACGGCCGAAAAGTCATATATTATTCGAAAGCAACGTTTCGTCTCACATTTTGAGACTTCCTCAGGCGTAAAAAATTTATAAATTGATCATAAATTTAACTGCCTACAACATTTCGGTTAAAGTAAAAAAAATAAAGAGACTGCCTATAAAAGTCGTATATTTATCAACATTTATTCAAAAGCAACGTTTCGTCAACCATTTTGAGACTTCTTCAAGGGGTAAAATTTATAAATTGATAATAAAATAAATTTTCTACAACATTTCGGTTGAAGTAAAAAAAATAAAAAAGACGGCCGAAAAGTCATATATTTATTAACATTTATTCAAACATATAAAAACCTTACGCCCAAAAATAAATTTGCTTTTTTGTTTTCCTAAAGGGTTTGAAATTTTAATTCCATAATTTACAGAAACTCTAAAAAAAATCCTTACGTCCAAAAATAAATTTGATTTTGTTTATCCAAAAGGGTGAGAATTTTTAATTCAAATGCAAGTTGCACGCCAATTTTCCCGCCCTTATTTTGGTATTAAAATTAAAAAGGCTCCATAATTTACAGAAATCCTAAAAAATAAAACTTACGCCCAAAAATAAATTTGATTTTGTGTTTCCTAAAGGGTTTGAAATTTTAATTCCATAATTTACAGAAACGTTTAAAAAAAACCTTACGCCCAAAAATTAATTTTCATTTTGTGTTTTCCTAAAAGGTTCGAAATTTTAATTAAAAAAAATAATAGTTGTTTTCCTAGTTTACCCCCTCTCCTTCCTCCCGCCCTTAGATTTGGGTATTTAAATCCAAAAAGACTCCATAATTTACAGAAATCCTAAAGAACCTTCCGCCCAAAAATTTATTTTGATTTTGTGTTTTCCCTAAATTGTTCGAAATTTTAATTCAGTTAATTCACAGAAATCCTAAAAAGAAAACTCTACGCTCAAAAATAAATTTTAATTTTGTGTATACCACAGGTTTTTTAATTCAGGTACAAGTTGTTGTTATTTTTTTATAGCCCCCTTCCCCTCTCCCCCTTCCCCGCCCCCCTCACTACGCCTCACTTAACGACCCCTCTGCTTCATCACCCATTTTTTTTTAAAAAAGAAGACGAAACCACGAAACGTTATAACAATAATTATTATGTTGTTTCCAACAGGTTGAACTATTTTTTTTTTTAAATTTATATTTTTTACCCATTTAATTTTTCTTAATTTAATGTGTAACACAGACACACACACTGCTAAAACATGTTGGTAAGAATAGTTATATTTAATCGGGTTTCGAAATAATTTAATAAATACCGAGTAATGTTTCTAACACGAAATAATGAAAATTTGAAATGTTGATGAAAAAACATCTTCACGAAAAGAGAGAAAGAGAGAAAAAACACACACACACACAAAAAATATTTTTTTCCGGAGTAGCGACATTTTAAATTGTAATATTGACGTGTGTGTGAAAAAAAAAATTATGCTTGTCAGGAAGAGAAAAGAGAGTCCACTAAATAATATTTTTTTTAAAAAAAATTTCCGGAATAGGGGAGAAAATAATAAATATATTCCCTGGGTTGGTCTTTTATTATAATCTGGACAGAGGGGGAGGGGAGGAAAATATTTTTTTACTATTATTATTATTATTGTTTTCTCGCTATCCAAAAAAAAATTTTTCTTCCGGTTTTGCGTAACAGAATGAATCGGCAAAACCCTCCCCTTTTCTGGGGGGTGGGAGGGGGGTGAGTTGGGTTGTAACCAAATATTTTGTTGAATGTTACTGCTGCTGCTGCAGCTATGAGGAGGGAGGGAGGGAGGGTGGTGGGGGCGGGAATTATAGTTGACTGGGGGGGGTGGGTTTTGTGCCCCCCATTGTTGCAAAACACAAAGGAAGGGTCGACTTAATTAGGTTTCGCTTATTGTCCTGCCTCCAGGGGGGTGGCGGCGGTGGAGGCGGCGGAGGCGGAGGCGGAGGTGGAGGAGGCGGCGTCCGTCCTACAGAAATTATTAAAAATATTCTATGAAGTGTGCGGCGTGGGGGAGGGGAAAGTGGGGATGGGGAGGGGTGCTGAAGGTATACGATGTGTATGTGTATGTGTATATATATAGGTAGGTACCTAATTAAACGTGTAACAATGACGTCGCCGCAACAAGGGCCAAATTATTTTTTGTGTGTATATATATATATATATGTAGCATTCTTTGGGAAGATTTGCCTCGAAAAGAATAGAATGAAACGAATCAATTCACTGCTGCAGCGAATACGTTATTTGCTTTTTAACTAAATAAGGGGGTGGTGGAGGGTGGGGAGCAACGAGGGTGAGAGGCGAGGAAGAGGGAGGGGGTTCGGGGGGGTGGGGGGAGGTAAAAAGTGGCTTACAACAGGCAGGATAGGGGAGTGGAGGGGAGGGCGAGGGAAGGAGGGGAGGATGAAAGGGGGGGGGAGGGAAAATTTTTGTGGTCGCCATCCGCAGAATAGTAGGAATAGTTAAATTCATAAGCTGGAACTTGATTTCAATTCTTTTTAAAAATTCAAATATATATTTTTTTCCTCCCCCACCGATTCCTTTCCCCTTTTTATTCTTAATCGTTTCACTTAAACATTTATCTACTTAAAATCATACTATATTTAATCTAATATAATATATAATAATAAAAATAATAATTTAAATATTTATCTATTTTTTTGTTTCATTTCGTACCATCGTCATTTTAAAACTGTTCTGTATTTGACTGTTAACTAATTCGTATTTTCGTTTACATATATATTCAATTCAACGGTATTTCCAGAAAAAAAAAGGAGTTAGAAACTCTATAAAAAAATTTTTTTGGGCGGGCGCCAAATTGTATTTCTAAAAATGACAACTCGTTCACAATTAAAGGAAAAGGGC
>CM067378.1:120513069-120588069 GCA_034510155.1 Eucriotettix oculatus
AGAAGGGGACGGGGAAGCTTCTTTCAACCTTGTGAAGGCGACGCGGACAGACAGGAACATCAAAGGACAACGTCAGGCCGACTCCTAGGCTCCCCTTCCTTACCTAAGTCCTCGAAGAAATTATTTAACACACATCTATTATCCGTCAATACCAACTTAATAAAAAAATTAATAATTCCGTATTTATGAATACTGAAAAGTTTCCCGAATTTCCCATAAATTATATCCGTACAGATTTTTCTTTTTTAATAGGGGTTAAAATGATATATAGAACAGGCGATGAAGAAAACTTTAAACGAAAATACGGAAAAGAAATTATATAATATTTAATGTAAAAAACAACTCTACATATAATTTCTTTATAGTGTGAATAAAACCACAGAAAAGTTGTCTCAATATATTTATTCTCAGAACGTTTCGGCCGTAGCCATTATCAACTGTAATTATAATATATATATATATATATATATATATAAGATTATTTATAACATGAAGGATATATTTTTACAATTGGCAACAACCACATTATCCACATTTTCCTTAGAAAAGGGGGGTGGTGGTGCAAAGAAGGGCCGCAAAATTCGTACAAATAGGACCTGGGCATGTGGATGGGAACGAAAAGGTAAAGGGGCGACTAGGGAGGGCTAGGGTGGGAAAGACACGCTAACAGACAAGAAGAGAAACAGACAGCAGGCTACACATCTACTACAGAGCCTTTTGCAGGTCAAAGAAAAGCCTTGGCAGGGGAATCAGAGATAGAATGAAAGAATCGACTCGGAACGGGAGGAGGAGGAGGAGAAGAAGGAGGAGGAGGAGGAGAAGGAGGAGGAGGAGAAGGAGGAGGAGGAGAAGGAGGAGGAGGATGAGAGGAGGAGAGGAGAGGAGGAGAGAAGGGAGAGGAGAGGAGGAGAGGAGAGGAGGAGGAGAAGGAGAGGAGGAGGAGGAGAAGAAGGAGGAGGAGGAGGAAGAGGGAGGAGGAGGAAGAGGAGGAGGAGGAGGAGGAGGAGAGGAGGAGGAGAAGGAGAAGGAGGAGAGAGGAGGAGGAGAAGGAGGAAGAGGAGAAGAAGACATCACCTGTTTAAATTACAAGCAAGGAACCCAAAAAAACACACAGAGACGTTGGGAAAATACTCATTCCTAAAATAGGACAATTAATAATGACTGGAACAATCTGCCTGCAGGAGTGTTTTTTTTGGGTGGGGGGAAACTTCCTCTAACAGAAACGAAAATTTCGACTCAATCTAAGTTTAGTGCAGTGTAGTGACGTCATCAGTGCTGCCAATGTTATACTACTACAGTGAAATATATTTACAGTGTTTTTTTGTTTTGTTTCTTCTTTTTATTTTTCAAGCAAAAAAATTACTTTTCTCCTTTTTTAAAAATAAATTCATTTCTAATAATATGATTGAACCACACTTATTTATTTATATTTTAATATAAGTATACATTCAACTATAGGTTAACTATGGTCCTTACGACCACCAGATTATTAATTATTGTTTATGTTCTATGTGTGTATCTGCCACCAGCAGGGGAAGCGGCTACAGCATTTGTTGATTTAATAAATACAAAAATATTGAACATATGGATGTATCATTTGGTGTTTCATCAACCAAATTTTTGTGGGTTGAAGTACATGTTAATTCGTGACGTGTCATGGTGGTATTTGGACGCCCTTGCAGTGGTTGGCGCCCATCTTCCCTGCCGCTTATCGGGAGGTTTGATCAGTGGGGGTTGAGGGTCGCCGGGAACAATGTCCAGTGAGGAAATGTGTCACCAAGGCGCCGTGTGACTGATGAATCTCCCTCCCGGGACCCGACGGAGCCTTCCCCGTAATTAGCACGAGAGCCGCCTCCGCCGCCTCCGCCGCCTCCGACGCCTTGAGTGCATGTCCCATCGAAGCAATGGCCTTCCTATGTTCCTGTCACTTCCCAAAAGCCTTCCACCGGATTATGTCCGCGAGGGGGGGGGAGTAGAAAGAAGAAAAGGGAGGAAAAAAACAACCCTCTCTCTATCTGAGCTGTCTCACTTTTATGGCTCTTTTCACACATTACTGTCTCTCCTCCACAAACCTCACACTAATCCAGAGACGGTAGAAGTCTGTTAGATGTTCCTCAGTTCCTCAAATCATCCGCTGATGTTGCAGCCCTGGCGTCATTTCCGCCCCCCCTAGAACTGAAGTTGGGTGTTCATATGTATGGCGCTGCTGCTGCCGCCTGGTGCAAAGCACAGTCTCCAGGTACAAGTGTTGGTTCAAAACTCCTCCATTGCATGGTTCTCAGTGTGTGTTGTGTGCTTTTTTTGCGAAAGCAGGTGAAAATCTTCTAAAGTCACCCTCTGAAGGGTCAGCACTGGATAGTAGTGTGGGATTCTACCTCCCTTCCTTCCTTCCTTCCTTTCCAACGATGACTGTGTGTACTTTCCTGTGGGACCGGCCTTGGACATTACTTCAAAGGAAGCAGTCGTAGCGTCAAGCTCTCTCCCCCCCTCCCTCTCCCTGTCCCCCTCTCTCTTTCTCGCTCTCTCCTTCTCCTTCTCCCTCTCTCCTTCTCCTTCTCCCTCTCCCTCTCCCTCTCCCTCTCCCCATCTCCTTCTCCCTCCCCCTCTCCCCTCCTCTCCGTCTCGCCTCTCCTCCCCTCTCCCCTCTCCCTCCCTCTCCCTCCCTCCCTCTGTCTCTCCCTCCCTCCCTCTCTTTCTCTCCCTCCCTCCCTCTTCTTTCTCTCCCTCTCTTTCCCTCCCTCTCTTTCCCTCCCTCTCTTCCCCTCCCTCTCTCTCCCCTCCCTCTCTTCCCTCCCTCCCCCCTCCCCCACTCCTCTCCCACTCCCTCCCCCTCCCTCTCTCCAGACCCCTCTCCTCCTCACTCCCTCTCCCTACCCCTCTTTCCTCCCCTCTCCCTCTCCGCCTTCCTCTCTCCCTTACCAAGTCTGTATATATTAAAGAAATATTAAAGTTTGTAAAGCGAAACACTAATTTTGTTTCAAACAAATTGCGAGTTTCATGACCTGAAATCAGAGGTTCAGCTCTAAGGTCGGACAAGCATCGCCCTTGTTCTACACCAGAAAAGTATTCACAATACACCCGGGGTTAAAACCTCCAGAGGTTAAAAGTAGCAACTACAAAAGCTTCGTGGTGAAGCAGAGTAAAAACTATTCTTTTAAAAATGGCGGCGCTGCTGCTGCTGCTGTTGTTTTACTCTGTGGTACAGGATTTTCTTAATCGTCCTTCTTCTAGTATTTAAAATCAAGGTTCCTGCTGCTGCTGCTGCAAGTGTTGAATGAGCTGCTGCTGCCAACCTTGTAAAATAACACACACATCACTACATATCTTTAAAATTTCTATTCAGTTTTTTCTGCTCTTTTGTTTGTTTGTGTTTCATGTATGGCGCTGCTGCTGCTGCTGGAGCAAGGACAGTTTCCTTCCTGGTCCAAGTAGTGGTTCAAAACTCCTCCATTGCGTGTTCCTCAGTGTGTGTGTGTGTGTGTGTGTCCCCTGTGTTGTGTTTACATTGACTTTTGTCTATATATACATTTTCTTCTTTTACTAATTTATTTTAAGTTTATTTGTCTTCAATTATGTACCTTTATTTTGTTCATTTTTACTGTATGACCGTATCGATCCTATTTCCTCAATCGAGGAGGATTAATGGTGGGAAACAACAATGAAGATACATCCGCAGTATTCTACCGACTGTTGTGAATCGCCCTCCACACCCTTTCCCAGTTACTGAATCAATTTAAGTCTTTTCTCACAAAGTTACGCCCAAGGTACTCTATTAATTCGTTACGTTTTGCGGTGGGATGTAAAGAATATTTTAATAGGCGGACGCTAATTTGTCGGCGTCGAAATGAAGTGACGGACCGCTAATGGCGGCGAGTTCCACGTAGAGATGGCTGGTGATAGGGAGAGTGAGTGGGGGTAGATACGGGCATAAAAGGGAAGGGGAGGGAAGGGAAGGGGAAGGGGAAGGGAAAGGGAAGACTCACTTGTAAATGGACGGAGGACAACATTAATTTCCCTGCTGTCAGAGCGCGCGCTATCTCTGCTGTCGCCACACGTCAGGAGACCACGACGTGAAGAGATCGTTGACAAACCACCCTAACATAACATACATCCATCCCCCCTCCCCTCCCCTCCTCCTTTACCCCTCCCCTCCTCTACCACACCTCGGGGAAACCAATACGTCCTTTAATTACTCTTACTTTCTCACCAAGACTTGTCACATCCTCCTCCCATTGTCCACTAATAATAGATTTAGACTTGTTGTTGTTGTTGTTGATTCCATTGGTCGGTTACAAATAAAAAATTAATTTAAAAGACAAAAAATAAGGTAACATAATTAAATAATTGGAAAACTTAATAAAAAAATTAATAAAATAAACAGGATGCACTCAACTAAAGTCACTAGAGACCGCGAAAAAAATAAAACACGTCAAGGTAATAATGGATTCGGCATAAATTTACAATTTAAAAATATTAATTTAAAAGAACAAAATATGGTAGCATAATTAATTAATTGCAAATCTTAATATATAAATAAATAAATAAAATAAAACAGGATGTACTCAACCAAAGTCATTAAGACAGTAGACACGTCCACTAGAGACCACAAAAAAAACACCAAGGTAATAATGGATACGGAACAAATTTATAAATATAAGAAATTAATTGAAGGAAAAAACAAGGTAACAAAATTAATTAATCGCAAAATTTAATAAATAAATAAATAAAATAAAAAAGGGTGCAATCAACTAAAGTCATTTAAAGAGACCACAAAAAACACACACCAAGGTAATAATGGATACGGCATAAATTTACAAATAAAAAATTAATTTAAAAAATAAAATAATGTAACATAATTAATTAATTAATAACAAAACTTAATAAAAAATAAATTAAATAAAACAGGATACACTCAACTAAAGTCAATTAAAGACACTAGAGACCACAGAAAAAACACACACCAAGGTAATAATGGATACGGAATAAATTTACAAAAAAATAATTAATTTAAAAGAACAAAATAAGGTAACATAATTAATTAATTGCAAAATTTAATAAAAAAATTAATAAAATAAACAGGATGCACTCAACTAAAGTCACTAGAGACCGCGAAAAAAATAAAACACGTCAAGGTAATAATGGATTCGGCATAAATTTACAATTTAAAAATATTAATTTAAAAGAACAAAATAAGGTAACGTAATTAAATAAGAGCAAATTTAAATAAAAAATTAGAATAAAATAAAACAGGATACACTCATCTTAAGTCATTTAAAGACACTAGAGACCACAAAAAATGAACACACCAAGGTAATAATGGATACGGCATACATAACAAATAAAAAATTAATTTAAAGGAAAAAATAAGAGTAACATAATTAATTAATTAATTGCAAATATTAATAAATAAATAAAATAAAACAGGGTGCAATCAACTAAAGTCATTTAAAGAGACCACAAAAAACACACACCAAGGTAATAATGGATAAGGCATAAATTTACAAATAAAAAATTAATTTAAAAAATAAAATAAGGTAACATAATTAATTAATTAATAACAAAACTTAATAAAAAACAAATTAAATAAAACAGGATACACTCAATTAAAGACACTAGACACGTCCACTAGAGACCACAGAAAAAACACACCAAGGTAATAATGGATACGGAATACATTACAAATAAAAAAATTAATTTAAAAGACAAAATAAGGTAACATAATTAATTAAATGCAAAACTTAATAACTAAATAAATAAAATAAAACAGGATACAGTCAACTAAAGTCATTTAAAGACACTAGACACGTCCAATAGAGACCACAAAAAAAAACATACCAAGGTAATAATGGATACGGCATACATTACAAATAAAAAAATTAATTGAAGAACAAAATAAGGTAAAATAAGCAATTAAATGCAAAATTTAATAAATAAAATACACAGGATGCACTCAACTAAAGTCATTTAAACGAACTAGACACGGGTAAGGAGAGGAGAAAGAGGCCAAGGATTAGGGAGGGGATGTGGTAGCTACGGGAGAAAAGGCTTGCAACAAAATAGTTTAACACGGAAAAGACGACGGGTCTATGGAAGCCATTTGTTATATTTTGACTGATGGAAAAGAAGATTTTTATCCCTCGATAAGCAAAAAAAAAATTTCAAAAATTTCCCAAGGCTCCCATTTCCTAATTTTTTTTTCCCAAATCGAACAAATGACGTGCATAAAGGAATTTTTTATTTTTTGAAAATTTTCTTCAGTAATTTACGTTTCAAAATCTCTTAAAACCTGGCTTGAAATTTATTTCCTCTCAATTTAATTGAAAAGATCGGAGTTGCAATCGATATCTTACCGTTGTGACTACAATAGTTTGATGACAATACACTTGTTACAAAAAGAGGATGGATAAGAAAAAGGGTGGGAGAGAGAGAGAGAGAGAGAGAGAGAGAGAGAGAGAGAAATTCCATTCTGGCGAACACGTCTTTCTTAATCAGGAGAATAATAACGGGAAGAGAAGGTTTTTGTTCACAGTTGGAACAAATTTAATTAAGACTTGAGATTCATTGTTAAGCATTCACAAGTCAAATCAAATTACACGTAAAACCAGTGAAAGTGACAAGAGGAAAGGGAGAGGGGAGAGAGGAGGAGAGAGAGGAGGGGAAATGCAACCCCCCAGGGGGAATTAATTACGATAATTCACACACACGTACGTATATATGTTATTGGGAATATTTTTTTTTTCGTTAAAATGTAGTGCAGAAAATTTTAGAATGGTAACGATCCTGCAGCAGGGGATATTATATAGTCCGCCATCTTTATTAATAAGTTCATGCGTGAAGCAAAATGTCAAGGAGAAAAGGCAAAGAAATTTACAAATTAAAATAATACTATTAGATAATTACCTGCTATATTAATAATAAGCTCTTATAATAAAGAATAAAATAATTTAATTTATCCTAGATAAATATACATCAATATTACAATAATGTTGATAATTTCAACCTTCAATCCACCAATTCTTTCCTTTTTAAACACTACATATATCTATTTACATAAAAAAACGATACAAATAAATTTATTAAAAATAAAAATCCCCTATTTTTAAACACAGGGTCGTATGTCATGGACCTTCTCGTAGATCTAAATATTTCACACACAATCTACTCGGACCTCGCAGTATCAGGGGTAATTACCGTGTAGTCATAATGGACATTCGTATCGCCCTCCTCGTTGCATTTTTTTCCTCCTAATTTGGGGTCGTGCTCTATCAAAACCTTAGCCACCTCCACCGATGCTATTCTTCCTTCCTTCTAATCTCATTCGATCCTCTGCTCTGCTTCTCCACAATTCTCCCTTGCCTATATTCCCCATGATCCGTCTTGAAGTCTCCCTCTCTCTTTATTTCCCTCTCTCTTACTGTCTTTCTCTCTCTCTTTTCTTCCTTTCTTTCTCCCTCTCTTTCTTTCCCTCTCTCTCTCCCTTTATTTCCCTCTCTCTTTCTCTCTCTCTTTCTTTCCCTCTCTCTTTCTTTCCCTCTCTCTTTCTTTCCCTCTCTCTTTCTTTCCCTCTCTCTTTCTTTCTTCCTCGCTCTTTCTTTCTTTCTCTCTATTTCTTTCCCTCTCTCTCTCTTTCCCTCTCTCATTCTTTCCCTCTCTCTCTTTCTTTGTTTCCCTCTCTCTTTCTTTCCCTCTCTCTTTCGTTCCCTCTCTCTTTCTCTCTCTTTTTCTTTCTTTTTTCCCTCTCTCTCTCTCTTTCTTTCTTTCCTCTCTCTCTTTCTTTCTTTCTCTCTTTTTCTTTCATTCCTTTTTTCTCTCTCTCTTTCTTTCTCTCTCTCTTTCTTTCTTTTTTTCTCTCTTTCTTTCTCCTCTCTTTTCTTTCTCTTTCTTTCTCTCTTTTCTTTCTTCTTTCTCTCTCTCTTTCTTATCTATTTCTCTCTTTCTTCTTTCTCTATCTTCTTTCCTCTCTCTTTCTCTCTTTCTATCTTTCTCTCTCTTTCTTTCTTTCTTTCTTTCTTTCTTTCTTTCTTTCTTTCTTTCTTTCTTTCTTTCTTTCTTTCTTTCTTTCTTTCTTTCTTTCTTTCTTTCTTTCTTTCTTTCTTTCTTTCTTTCTTTCTTTCTTCTCTTTCTTTCTTCTCTTTCTTTCTTCTCTTCCTTTCTTCTCTTCCTTTCTTCTCTTTCTTTCTTCTCTTTCTTTGTCTTTCTTTCTTCCTTCTTTCTTTCTTTCTTTCTTTCTTTCTTTCTTTCTTTCTTTCTTTCTTTCTTTCTTTCTTTCTTTCTTTCTTTCTTTCTCATTCTCTCTCTCTTCTTTTTCTCTCTCTCTCTTTCTTTCTTTCTTTCCTCTTTCTCTCTCTCTTTCTCTCTTTCTCTCTTTCTTTCTTTCCCTCTCTCTTTTTCTTTCTTTCCTCTCTCTCTTTCTCTCTTTCTCTCTTTCTTTCCCTCTCTCTCTCTCTTTCTTTCCATCTCTCCTCTCCCCCTCTCTCTCTCTATCTCGAAATTTCTGTTGACATCCCACTGCAATCCTTTTCACTACATACCCCTCCCTCTCCCCCACTTCTAAGTATTTTTCTCTTCCCTATTTATTTTACCTTATAATTTTGTAATTTTTAAAAAAATTATCTATGACCTGTATAAATTTAAATATAATTTATAATTAAAATAAAATAAATAATGGACGAAAGTCAGAAATTGGAATAATTTAATTTGGTAACGTTCCCTCCCTCCCCTCCCCCACCCCCAAACACCACCCTTAGTTCATAAAATTAAAATATTACAAAAATTATCACATCTGCTACGTCACGAACCGAAAATGAAATTAAATTTTTATTACCCTGGTAAATTCGGGCGTCTGAAGGAATTTGTTAGTTAAAATGTTTATTCTATACATTATTTTGTTTGAAATTAAATTATTCTATTTTTAGTTAATGGCCTTTCTTATTTATTTATAAAATTAAGACATGGTTAGTTTAATTACTTTATTTCTTTATTATTTAATTTTTTTAAACTGCTTGAAGTGGTCCCAAAATTTTACAGGGTGGAACATTTTTTTTATTGTTGCGACAATGACGACCGTAAATTTTAAAATATAATTAAAGGTAATATGGCATCCATTGTCCCCCTCCCTCTGCATAATTACTTGTTTCCGGCATTTTGATAATTTGAATTATTTGACGCGCAATGAGGTTTATTGAGGCACGTAAGGACGATTCATTCAACCAACCCCCGACGTGTAATTCAATCAGGTTAAACATGTTACAAACACAGAATAGTGGGGGTTGTTGTTTTTATTTTATTTTAGTTAATAATAATTATTATTATTATTATAATTTCGTTGGCCCTGCGTCCATCACGATGATAAAATACCGTCACAAAGGGGATAATTGGGGGGGATGAAAATGAACTAGTAGCTTTGCTACGGTAATGACGTATTAAACAAACCTTAACGTTGTTATTTATTTCACTATATATATGTATATATAGCGCGTGAGTGTGTGTGTTTGTCAGCTTTGCTAACGGCTCGTAAAAGTGAATGACGGGGGTGGAAGGGGGTGGACGAGGGTTAGGAAGATTTAATTTAGGGATACAATTGCATAGTTGATGAGGTACGCACACATGTGATGGAATACGAATTATATATATAAATCAATTACTATTGACTCGCTGTCGATGCCAATTACAGGAATTGTAACATTTTTACTAATTTATATATAGGAACGTAACTTTTCAGACTTAAAAATTCTGTAAACTTTGGCTTTTTTTGAGGGGGGAGGGAGAGAGGGTTGAAAATTTGTGATAATTTTTCTTTTTATTCGTACAGATGCTGAAAGTATTCAGTTGCTTTGTTCTGCGCTTTTCCTATAAACTCCTTTGATGTGTATAAATCTCACAATCCTCGCCTTGTCTCTCTTCTCTCCTTCTCTGTCTCTCTCTCCCTCTCTCTTCTCTCCTTCTCTCTCTCCCTTCTTCGCTATATAAATATAATATAATAATTTATCCGTAGTGTACATTCCATCATAAACACTACGCCTCGATGGATCAAAGGTTCTCATCTCACCCCCCCCCCTTATTACTGATGGAAAAATTACAACTCCCCTCCGTATCTTGTCGACCGTTTCTATTTCTCATCCTTAGTCCTCCCTTCTAATTTTTGCTCAATCGTTCTAAGTCTCTTCCTTTCTCAGAATCTCTGTGTCTCTGACCACGGTCAACCTCTGCCACCTCAACCTCTGCCACCTCAACCTCTGCCACCTCAACCTCTGCCACCTCAACCTCTGCCACCTCAACCTCTGCCACCTCAACCTCTGCCACCTCAACCTCTGCCACCTCAACCTCTGCCACCTCAAACCTCTGCCACCTCAACCTCTGCCACCTCAACCTCTGCCACCTCAACCTCTGCCACCTCAACCTCTGCCACCTCAACCTCTGCCACCTCAACCTCTGCCACCTCAACCTCTGCCACCTCAACCTCTGCCACCTCAACCTCTGCCACCTCAACCTCTGCCACCTCAACCTCTGCCCCCTCAACCTCTGCCCCCTCAACCTCTGCCACCTCAACCTCTGCCACCTCAACCTCTGCCACCTCAACCTCTGCCACCTCAACCTCTGCCACCTCAACCTCTGCCACCTCAACCTCTGCCACCTCAACCTCTGCCACCTCAACCTCTGCCACCTCAACCTCTGCCACCTCAACTCTGCCACCTCAACCTCTGCCACCTCAACCTCTGCCACCTCAACCTCTGCCCCTCAACCTCTACCCCTCAACCTCTGCCCTTCAACCACTGCCCCTCAACCTCTGCCCCTCAACCTCTGCCCCTCAACCTCTGCCTCTCAACCTCTACCCCTCAACCTCTGCCCTTCAACCACTGCCCCTCAACCTCTGCCCCTCAACCTCTGCCCCTCAACCTCTACCCCTCAACCTCTACTCCTCAACCCTTTCCCCTGGATATTGCAGTTCAATGAAATTTTTTTTTTCATTTTTTTGGCCTTTTTTTGGCATTTCCTTCGCTACTCTTCCTTTTAATTTTTTTCTGATAGATTTCAATATCACAGAATTTAAGAAATTTATGGAACTTCTTTATTAAAACTATTTTTTAAGGGGGGCATTTATGGAACTCACATTAAGTTTGTAAATGGATTTTTCATAAATGTTAAAAAAAAACTATAAGTCGGAAAAATTAATAAGCTTATTGATATCGGTTCGGAACACTATCGTATTATACATCTATTATTTTCTAAATTTTTCCCTTGTGTGGTTAAGATCCTAAAGCTTTGCAGGCAGATTTTGAAAGGTATTAACTGTCATCTGCTACAGTTTCAGACCGTTTAAAGCAACAGTTTGAAATCTACGGGTTGTCAAATTTGTCGACTTATACGTAAGAGAGACAAAAATCCCATTCCGTATTCCATTTTCTTCGCCAAAAAGGTAGACACTAAAAGTTTTTGAAAGTTTTCACTTGCGTAAGGTGAGACCTTTTTTTTTTACAATAACGTAGATCATTCCAAATGGGCACAGTGAGGCTTCAAACTCGGGCCACTACAATTTTTTTGACGTAGAAAGTGGAAGGAAGATGGCCGGGCTTTGAGCCTCGAGTGATATACAAACTTTTTTTTAACGGTTTCAAACTGTAGCAGATGACAGTTGATACTCATTCAAAATCTACCTGCAAAGTTTTAGGTTCTTAACTATACAAGGGAAATAATCAGAAAATAATAGATGTATAGATCTATTCGATCTTTCTCAACTTGAGATCGAAACGTCGCAGCAAAATACAAATTTGACCCCGGGTGGAAGCCCAAGAACTATTTACTTAGTGTTAAGGTATTTGTATACTCAATATTTGAGATAGATGGAAGAGATCTTTACCATCGAAAAGTCGTGGGTGGCAAAATGCAAACCTGACCCCGGGTGGAAGGCCCAACAAATATTTACAAAGATGGAAGAGGTCCTTACTATCGAAACGTCGTGGGTGGCAAAATACAAATTCCTACCCGTGGCGGAAGGCCAAAAACTATTGACAAAGATGGAAGAGGTCTTTACCATCGAAAAGTCGTGGGTGGCAAAATACAAACCTGACCCCGGGTGGAAGGCCCAACAACTACTTACTAAGAGTTAACGTAATTGTATATTCGATATTAATTTTTTTTTGGGAAACCTTGTATTCCTTTATTGGAGTATTGGATGTGTGTGTGTTTTTTTAGGGACACCGGGGCTCCACCCACTGTGACGTAATAAATCTACCTATCTGGTTCCCTCTTTTCTAAGTAGAGAATTTAGGTGCGCGCGCGCACATACACAGAGAGTATGTCCAAGAACACGTCGACTCTTACAAGGGACACGTGACTTGGGGGACTCTTCTACAGTTGTTCCTCCCCCTCCCCTCCCTCCCCTCCCCCTCCCCCCCTTTCCCCATCCCTAATGTCCCAGTTTTCTGAATGCGATATCGGAAGCGAAGTTTTCTCCCAAGTATGAATATTTCTGGCGACGACCCTATCCAGGACCCACTCACTACCCCCTTCCCTCCCTCCTCTGGAGATTTATCTGCAGACTCGTTCGTTCGTTCGTCGTAGCTTTGTAAAGAATGTCTCAACTCGAACAAACTTCTCTCCTTCTGGAACAGGGATGAGACGAGGCGAGGGGAAAGAACGAAATGTACGGCATTATAATGTGGAATGGGCAGTCTCGGGGGCGGCTACACTCAAAAAAAAAAATTATGAGGCTAAAATTTTACTCTCCTAAGATGGCGGCGGCGGCGGCGGCCGAGGAATTCGTCTCCGGCTTTGGAGTTATATATATATATATACATTTATATAAAAAGAGGAGAAGGAGGAGGAGGAGGAGGAGGGAAAGTTTTACGGCCCGTTCGGGAATAGATTCTTTTTAACAAGGGCGAGAGATTTAAGGGACTTTATAGGCGCTTACAGACTCCGTTTCTGAATCTGATATTGCATATTACTGCAACGCCGAAACTGTATAAATCCTTCCAATGCCGTTAAGTTGTGATACTCTTCTCAAAAGGGGGTGAGAAGAGAAGATAAAGATATTGGACGCGACTTCATAGGCAGTTACTCTAAAAATAAGAGGAAATGTCAAGACAGTAAATAACTCACACAAGAGCTAAAATAAAATATAATTTTATCAGTAAAGTAGTGAGAATAACCCAACGTAACAGTCGCACGTAAACTCAAAAATAAAAAATTGGGCAAAAAAATCGTAAATACACCACAAATTGAAAACATAGTTTTACTGACTTTAAAATTTACAATGAATAAAATGGACCGCCGTTTATTAGAAATCGACGTTTCGTCTCCTTTTTTCGAGACTTCCTCAGCCGTAAAATTTTGCAAATTTACTCATTGACTCTCTCTCTCTCTCTCACAGCCTAAAAAGGGGATTATTGATTGTAAATGTTGAAGGGGAAAAAAAAAATTTCAGCCGTAACCGTTAAAGGGGGGCTGGAGATGGTCCTTGGGTGACACCAAATTATTATTAATTTTTTTTCGGTTGAGGGTGTCAAGGACTTTATTTGAAGAAACGGAGACGAAACGTCTATTTGGAATAAATTCTGTTAAATTTTTATTCTGAATTAATGGCGGTCTTTTTTAAATTATAACAAAAATTAAATTCAAAAGTGAAACGTTTCGGGACCCACTTCAGTTCTTCAATCAGAAAAATCTCGTGTTATTAACGCAACAAAAATCCAAAGCTTGAAAGATTGGAAGACGAAACGTCTCATTTTCAACTCAAACTCAATAATAATAATTATAATAATATTTTTTATTTTATTCAAGGAGTTTTAATTTTTAAATGAATATGACGTAAAAATAATTCCCCAATTTTTTGGAAAAAATCGGTCTCAGATACTTTCTAAATCTTAAAAAATAAAATTCAATAAACCAGGATAAATTTCACAAACGGAAGAAAATTAAATTAAAAAATAAGACGTTTCGGGACCCATTTTGTCACTTCTTAAATGGAAAAACTTTAAACAGAAATTTCGTGGATTCACTGCAACACCAACTAAATTAAAATTCCTCCTCTTTTCTGATTTCCAGACCATTTTCTATATATATATTTATAATAATATATTTTTGACGCGACTTCATAAGCAGTTACTCTAAAATAAGAGGAAATGTCAAGACAATAAATAACTCACACACACGAACTAAAATAAAATATAATTTTATCAGTAAAGTAAAAGAGATTAACCCAACGTAACAGTCGCACATAAACTCGAAATTAAAAAAATGGGCAAAAAAAAGTCGTAAATACACCACAAATTGAAAACATAGTTTTACTGACTTTAAAAATTTACAATCAATAAAATGGACCGCCATTTATTAGAAATCGACGTTTCGTCTCCTTTTTTCGAGACTTCCTCAGGCGTAAAAATTTAGCAAATTTACTCCTTGACTCTCTCTCTCTCTCTCACAGCTGAAAAGGAGGGTTATTCATTGTAAATGTTAAAGGGCTGCGGGAGTTTTTTCTCGCAGGCGCTTGCTTCAACCCCCAGAGTGACTGCCTGCGGGGCTTCTTCACCTGATCATGTCGGGGATGCCTCCTGCACTCTCTCTCTCTCTGGGTACTTTTTTTTATCAAAGTTCTCATATGCCGAGACACCTTCACCTATTTTAGGAGGTATATGTAGTACCGGGGTCAAAGACCTTGGGCATATGGCAAGAGTTGTTGTCCGCTGATCCCATTGGATCAGTCGGGGGCCAACTGCCTCCTGAAACTGGTGGAGACACGGAGAAGGGAATGCTGCGTCCCCACCACAGCAAACTCGTCTCCCCGTCATTCACAGGGAAGGGCGTGAGAATAGTAGCAGCCAATGCCTCCGACCTACCTGATGCAGGTTTTCTAGGGTTTTCCCTGCATCTCTTTAGGTGAAACACCGCGAGGGTAGGATCCTTAAACCATAGCCCGGGGGCCCTAGTTAACCCTTGCTAGGCTACCTTGCTCTACCTTCCACAGCATCCCCCCATTTTCAATTCCCTTCCTATGCTATTAAAGGGGAGTTGCCTGTTTCAGGATCACCCTCATGTAGCCTGTTAACCAAAAAACAATCATATTATTAGAAATGATTTTTTTTTGAAAAAAAAGAATAGGATTCTTTTTGCCTGAAAAAGAAGGAAAGAAAACAAAAAATACTGGAAATATATTTCCCTGTACTATATTTGGCAGCGCTAATGACGTCACTACACTGAACTAAACTTAGATTGAGTCGAAATTTTTCGTTTCTGTTTAGAGGAAGTTTCCCCCCCCCCAAAAAAAATTTTTTTTTCGGCCGTAATTGTCAAGGGGTGGGGGTCTGGAGTTGGTCCTTGGGCGACACCAAATAATTATTAATGGCCTGTGAGAATTTTGTTTAAAAAAAAAATAACCGAGAGAGAGAGAGAGAGACAGAGAGTGCTGCGAGGCATCCCCGACATAAATCCAGGTAAGCCTCGCGATCATTCTGTGGGGGTGAAACGCCGCCTGCGAGAGAGAAAACTCCCTCAGCGCTTCTACTTCCTCAGCGCCCACTCATTTTTATATTTAATAACTGCTCATTTTTATTAACTCTGAAAAGTATGAAAACCGACTGCGAGTTATAAGATTTGGCCACCCCGGAGCGATCATCAAATAGACAATACCGTACTTTTATTTATCCAACTAATTTAAACTTTATATCCAAATTCTGAAAACCTGTTGTTTTCGTTTTTAAGGGGAAAATAAAAAAAATGATTATTTCGTCTTGAATGAAATCGCGAGGGTTAGTTAGATAGTACTTAATAAAAAATAAATTGAAAGTCTCATGTAAAATAAAATGTAAATTAGTTAATGTTATATAATATACTACCTGGATATGCAGATAAGGGTGAGTATAATTTAAAAATACAAATTTTTAAGAGGGAAATATAGTTTACAGTTCACCGTTTAGCCTTTCGTTGTGGCCGTTTTGTTTTTGCATTGACCGTTCCGCCCCCCAGAGTCCTTGTCACGGTTCAGTCAACTCAACTCAACTCAACTCGACTCGTCGTGTCAGGACGACAACAATAATTCTAATAAATGTAAAGCGTCACTAATTGATTAAATTTAACTGCGCGCCGCCATCCTGTTGGCGGAAGGACGTTGTGCACGCTCACATGATATGCTTTAATAATTTGTAAATGCCGATTCGTAGAGGCAGAAATTGTTCTGCGGCGGCCGGCGCGAGAGTCAGTCAGCCATGAATGATGCAACCCCCTCTGGCTGGCTGACTGAAATAGAAACGCCGACCACGCGGGGGAGGGGGAGGAGAGGTGGGGGTGAGAAGAGAGGGTAAAATATGTACAAACAGGACGAGCCGCCCTTATACAATGTCTGTTGAATCTCTCACTATTCAAGGGCGGATACTATAAGTGCGTGTGTGTGTGTGTGGGTAATTCAGAAATCTCTCTGTAATAAAAACCTCCCCCGACAACGCTTCTTTTTCCCGAGTTTATTGTAAGTATATTACCAGTGAAAAATATTTTCCGCGAGAGTAAACATCCAAGAATCACAACAGAAGAACATGGCGGAAAGCCCCCACTCCTTTCATGTGAGTTTATTCACACAGAATTTCTGAGAACTCTTCAAATTCGTTTGTTTTTTGTACTGTATTTTTATAAATTATTCAGTCCCCACGTTGGGCGCCATTTCTGTAAGGTGGTGTAACTAATTCCGGTATAAATTTATACAATACTCTTCCGGAGGAAATAATTTCTGAGAACTCTTCCATTAGTTTGTTTTTTCATACGGTATTTTGATTAAATTATTCAGTCCCCACGTTTGGCGCCATTTGTGCAATGTGATTCAACTAATTCCGTTGGGCGCCATTTCTGTAAGGTGATGCAACTAATTCCGGTTTAAATCGCTACAATACTCTTCCGGAGGAAATAATTTCTGAGAACTCTTCCATTCGTTTCTTTTATGTATGGTTTTTTATTAAATTATTCAGTCCCCACGTTGGGCGCCATTTGTGTAAGTTGATGCTAGTAATTTCGGTATAAGTCTGTACAATACTCTTCCGGAGGAAATAATTTCTGAGAACTCTTCCATTCGTTTGTTTTTTATACTGTATTTTTATTAAATTATTCAGTCCCCACGTTGGGCGCCATTTGTGTAAGGTGATGCAACTAATTCCGGTATAAATATATACAATACAATTCCGGAGGAAATAATTTCTGAGAACACTTCCATTCGTTTGTTTTTTATACTGTATATTTTATAAATTATTCAGTCCCCACGTTGGGCGCCATTTGTGTAAGGTGATGCAACTAATTCCGGTATAAATCTATACAATACTCTTCCGGAGGAAATAATTTCTGAGAACTCTTCCATTCGTTTGTTTTTTATATACGATTCTTTTAAAAATTATTCAGTCCCCACGTTGGGCGCCATTTGTGTAAGTTGATGCAACTAATTCCGGTATAAGTCTGTACAATAGTCTTCCGGAGGAAATAATTTCTGGTTTCTAGAGGGATAAGCGTGAAGCTTCTGACGTCATCAGCGTCATCATCATCAGTTGGCTTCTAGAGTCCAAGCAGGACGTCCGTCTCCTCCATCTTGACCTGTCCAAGGATATTTCCTTCCATCCTTGTTGTACCTTCGTCCTGTACATCGTCCCACAACCTCGTCCTTGTCCTTACTCCATCCACTTTTCTAAAATACTACCTGCATACGTTTTTATCTCCCTCTTCCCTCATTCCATTGACATATCTCAACCATCCTAATCTACATATTCTCGTATGTTTAATACGGCCCACGACTTGATACGTTTCTTTCAGTTCATCACTGTAAATTTTTTCTCCGTCGTCCATCTATATTAAAAACCTCCCTAAATCCTCCTCAGTATTTTTTTTTCCTTTCAAATATTCTCAGTCTTTCACTCACATTATTCGGAGTAAACGTCACATTTCACTGTTATAGTGTCTTACACAGTCTTACTTTTGGCTTTCCCCCTGTTTTGGCGGTTTCAAATTACCTCATTGAGCATTGACACAGAGTTGCCACATGTAACTTGGCAATCCTGCGCATGAAAGACGGTCAATTATTTCAAAAGAAAGTAACCCTGAGGATGGTTCACGTTCCGAACTGCAATCTGTTTCAGGTAAAAGTGAGGTTTCCTTTAAGTGTCTATTTTTTTCCCTTTAAGTCCTGTTAACGACTGTTGTTATTGATAATTTTCCCCCTCTTTTTTCTCTCCCCCCACTAGTAGATGTTTCCCGATCGTATTTCGCCCTTGATGTCTGTCTTTCTGCTTTTCCTCGTTTTGTCGAGCCTTACGCACGTAACGAGTTCATGTTTCATTTATTCACGTTCGTCAGGCATGCCAGTTTCTCGTCAAAGGGGAGACCTCGTGTGTGTGTGTCGTTTGCGGAACAATGAATGCCACCAACGTGGAAAATGTGTTTTTGTATTTATTCTTTTATCCCTCTCCCTCCCTCCTTTCCCCTTCCCCTCCCCTCACTGCCGTTGACATTAGTGCTTTCGAACTCCAGTGAGAAGAGGCGGGGGCGGCGGCGGAGGCGGCCTACCGTGCTTCGAGATCGGATGACAATGCAAACAATGGCCGAACGTCAAAGAGAATTCAGCGACGACGCGGATTAGGGAAGTAGGCAGCGCGCCCTGGAATACGAAACTAATTGGTCCCTAGGGACAAGTTCCTTCCTTCCTTCCCGCCTTCCCTCCTTCCCTCCTGATACCCTTTTTCCACGAAACAAGCTTAACCAATCTGACATGCCATGGCTATGTCGTCATCATCGTCGTCGTTTAATCAAGGACCCCCCTTTTTTATTTTTATTTTTGACTAATTTACAATCAAATATTAACCTCCCTTTAATAGGAATTCCTTTTTCTTAAGATGAACAAATTTAGAAGCCAGTAACTGATCAACGAATACTCTGCAAATGTATTAAATACGGGATGAGAAAATTTTAAGTCATAGCTCCTATCAAGTCTTATATGACCCAAGGATTACGCACGACTCCGGAACATACACCACCTATCCCAGCATCGCAGAAGAAGATCTCACGTTTCTTCCAAACTGGGGTCGCAAAATTAAACAGGGGGCATACCTGGCCAATTAGTCGAAAATAATTAGTGGAAAAGACCTATCAAATCTTATATGCCCAACGTTTACGACTCCGGAACATACACCACCTATCCCAGCATCGCAGAAGAAGATCTCACGTTTCTTCCAAATTAGGGGTCACAAGAGTAAAGGAAGGGGGGAAGGTGGCCAAATGGTCGAAAATAATTAGTGGAAAACTCCTATCAAGTCTTATATGACCCGAGGTTTACGCACGACTCCGGAACATACACCACCTATCCCAGCATCGCAGAAGAAGATCTCAGGTATCTTCCAAATTGGTGTAGCAAAAGTACAGGACGTTGGGGTGGGTAGCTGGCCAATCGGTCGAAAATAATTAGTGGAAAAGACCTATCAAGTCTTATATGCCCAACGTTTACGACTCCGGAACATACACCACCTATCCCAGCATCGCAGAAGATCTCTGGTTTCTTCAAAATTGGGGTCGCAAAATTAAATAGAGGGTATACCTGGCCAATTAGTCGAAAATAATTAGTGGAAAACTCCTATCAAGTCTTATATGACCCAAGGTTTACGTACGACTCCGGAACATACACCACCTATCCCAGCATCGCAGAAGAAGATCTCACGTTTCTTCCAAATTAGGGGTCGCAAAAGTAAAGGAAGGGTGGATGGGGGCGGGTAGCTGGCCAATTGTTCGAAAATAATTAGTGGAAAACTCCTATCAAGTCTTATATGCCGGAGGTTTACGCACGACTCCGGAACATACACCCCCTATCTCAGCATCGCAGAAGAAGATATCACGTTTCTTCCAAATTAGGGGTCGCAAAAGTGAAGGAAGGGTGGATGGGGCGGGTATCTGGCCAATTGTTCGAAAATAATTAGTGGAAAACTCCTATCAAGTCTTATATGACCCAAGGTTTACGCACGACTCCGGAACATACACCACCTATCCCAGCATCGCAGAAGAAGATCTCACGTTTCTTCCAAGTTGGGGTCGCAAAAGTAAAGGAAGGGGGGGAAGCTGGCCAAATGGTCGAAAATAATTAGTGGAAAACTCCTATCAAGTCTTATATGACCCAAGGTTTACGTACGACTCCGGAACATACACCACCTATCCCAGCATCGCAGAAGAAGATCTCACGTTTCTTCCAAATTAGGGGTCGCAAAAGTAAAGGAAGGGGGGGAAGCTGGCCAAATGGTCGAAAATAATTAGTGGAAAACTCCTATCAAGTCTTATATGACCCAAGGTTTACGTACGACTCCGGAACATACACCACCTATCCCAGCATTGACGAATAAGATCTCACCTTTCTTCCAAATTGGGTTTGGAAAAGTATATGTGGGGCATACGTGGCCAATTGGTCTAAATTAATTAGTGGAAGACTCCTATCAAGTCTTATATGATTACGTACGACTCCGGAACATACACCACCTATCCCAGCATTGCAGAATAAGATATCACATTTCTTCCAAATTGGGGCTGGAAAAGTATATGGGAGGCATACCTGGCCAATTGGTCAAAATTAATTAGTGGAAGACTCCTATCAAGTCTTATATGATTACGCACGACTCCGGAACATACACCACCTATCCCAGCATCGCAAGAAGATGAGCCCCACTCAGGTTGGTATTGTTTCTAGACCATTGAAATCCGTTCGGGATCCTATTCCAGACAAAATAGGGACAGAGACAGACAGTTCAGTTTTATTTATTGGTATAGATTAATGCCATTGTTTTTTTTTATTTTATCGTCTATTGTGTTGTTACGTTTCATCTATATTTATGTAATGTCATAATTCCCCCCGCTTTTTATATAGCATCAAGAGAGAAATTAAATGTCTTAGAAAGCTTTAGTGTTGCAAGTTTTTTAACTAGTGTCGGTCGATTTCTGTCGGTGCGCTGCTATAAGTTGCTCACTTTATGCAGTCGTTTAGCCATTTTATTGCAGTTAGCAGCAGCAGCAGCAGCGATGTCAATGGAGGAGCTTTGCTTGCCCGTGTTGTTTCATTTAGGCATTGTTTGGAGACGAGACGAGTGGCGCCCGGGGCAGCAGTTAAAGCCGTCCACTGCAGTAAAGTGAACTTTACGTCGGGGAAGCTGCAACTAATTCCCTTTTGTGTCTCCGGGCCGTTGCTTCGGGGATCTACGCCTGCCTCTGTCCCCCTCTCTCCTCTCCTCTCTCCTCTCTCCTCTCCTCTCCTCCTCTGCTCTGCATACACAGGCCACTAGCGTCCAATAACAGCGGCTCCAGCATAAACACTCTAGTCACTGCTGCTACGACACCTGTCCTACACCACTACGTCATCACAACGTCACAATCGCTAAAAACGCTTTGGTTGCGTCAAGAAAGTCTCCTTGTAGCATCCGGGGGTTAAAGTTATACAGATTCAGTACAAAAGGCTTACACAAAACCTGTACCGAAGGCAGTCAGCAGTAAATAGGATTCAAAATCGAGAATAAGTAAGCAGAAACCAAATAGAGAAAGCAGAAACAAATAGAGAAAACAGAAACATAAATAGCGAAAGCAGAAACATAAATAGAGAAAGCAGAAACATAAATAGAGAAAGCAGAAACATAAATAGAGAAAGCAGAAACATAAATAGAGAAAGCAGAAACATAAATAGAGAAAGCAGAAACATAAATAGAGAAAGCAGAAACATAAATAGAGAAAGCAGAAACATAAATAGAGAAAGCAGAAACATAAATAGAGAAAGCAGAAACGAAAATAGAGAAAGCATGGACATATATAGAGAAAGCAGAAACAAAAATAGAGAAGCAGAAACATAAATAGAGAAAGCAGAAACATAAATAGAGAAAGCAGAAATATAAATAGAGAAAGCAGAAATATAAATAGAGAAAGCAGAAATATAAATAGAGAAAGCAGAAACATAAATAGAGAAAGCAGAATCCTAAATAGAGAAAGAAGAAACCTAAATAGAGAAGGCAGAAACCAAAAAGAGAAAACAGAGACAAAAATAGAGAAAGCATAAACCAAAAAGAGAAAACAAAAAATAAAGCAGTAGCCAAAAAGAGAAAAGGAAAACAGAAAGCAGTAACCAAACAGATAAACAAAAAAAGAAAGCAAATAACCAAAAAGAGAAAACAAAAAAGGAAAGCAAATAACCAAAAAAAAATAAATATAAAAGCAGTAATCCAAAAAAGATAAACAAAAAAAGAAAGCAGTAACCAAAAAGACAAAACAAAAAAAGAAAGCAAGTAACCAAAAAGAGAAAAAAAAACAATAACGGAATCGAGTAACAAAATGAGAAAACTCAAAAACAGAAAGCTATTAACCAAAAAGGCAAAACAAAAAAATGAAAGCAAGGAACCAAAATGACAAAACAAAAAAGGCACAAAACCAAAAATAATAAAGCAGATTTTCCTGATAAATAAGGCCCGTATTTCTCGTTGTTTATGCTAAACTATCCAATAAGAATCCTGTAATTAACTTGACGCTATTGCGCCTCTGCCTCTCTCTTTACACACACACATTCAATATATAAACAGTTCCATATTACCATTTTTTTTCCTAGGTTACTCGTTGCAGTGTATTTTAGTATCACGCCGCAGTTATATAGTTAGTTCCACATTACCTGTCCGTGTCTCCCTCATTTCCCTTTATAGGCACTAATTGTCCACCATGTTTATATGGCCCTAAAGTAAATAGCCACTGTGTGGAGCTCATGAAAATTACTCTATTATTATTAATATATATATATATATATACATATATATCTCACTAAAGAGTTACGTCTATATTTTTACCTTAATTACGTAATAACGTGAAACGCTTTAATAACCATCGTAGGAAGCGGCGCACTGTGCAAAACACGTGCTGCTAAGTTAATCCATTCTAAATTTACCTGAGGAAGTCTACAAATGTTGACGAAACGTTGTGTGTGAGAGTAAAAAATTATATTAATATTACAGGTTTCACAGGTAAATATAAGCCGAAAAGGAAGTTAGGCTAATGATAAATCTCATTGTGAATGATTAACACCGCCAATTTAATATTAATTAAATTTTCAGTTACAGTAAGAATTTAAATAAAGTTTAAAAATTGGGCAAAAGTCAGTAATAAAAAAAAATTGATTAAAAAATTCCTCTATTTTCGCCCCACCTCCAACCCCAATTTGTTTCTGGACGTCTTCACATTCTTCGACGAAACGTCTTATTTTAAATTAAAATTCTTTTATTTTTGGACATTTGGTCATTTATTATATTTTATTTTTTAATAATCCCAGATTAATCTCATATTTTTTAGAGAAAATAATTTTCTAATACTTAATTTTTTACTTAATTCTTTTTTTTCCTTTTTTTCCCTGTAATTTATCTTTGTACTTAATTTACTAAATATGTTCTTATTTTATTATACTGTGAAATACAATATTGGAATAAGAAATGTGGCAACTTGTTTGTTAATATCTTTCGAACCTCTTTAAGTGAATGAAAAAAATTTTAATTCAAAAAAGCCACTATTTTCGTCCACCCTTCCCCCCAAAAAAAATTATTTCGGGACTTCTTCACATTCTTCGACGAAACGTCTTGTTTTAAAATAAATTTCTTTTATTTTTGAACATTTTGGTCATTTATTATATTTTATTTTTTAATAAACCCAGATTAATCTAATTATTTTAGACTTTGTAATTTTCTAATCCTTAATTTTTTACTTAATTATTTTCTTTTTCTTTTTTCCCTTTTCCTGTAATTTATCTTTGTATTTAATTTAATAATAAGTATGTTCTAATTTATTATAATGTGGCAACTTGCTGTTCATATCTTTCGAACCTCATTAAGTGGAAAAAAAGTTTAATTCAAAAAAGGCACTATTTTCGCCCCCACCCCAATTTATTTCGGGACTTCTTCACATTCTTCGACGAAACGTCTTGTTTTAAATTAAATTTCTTTTATTTTTGAACATTTTGGTCATTTATTATATTTTATTTTTTAATAAACCCAGATTAATCTAATTATTTTAGACTTTGTAATTTTCTAATCCTTAATTTTTTACTTAATTATTTTCTTTTTCTTTTTTTCCTTTTCCTGTAATTTATCTTTGTATTTAATTTAATAATAAGTATGTTCTAATTTATTATAATGTGGCAACTTGTTGTTAATATCTTTCGAACCTCATTAAGTGAAGAAAAAAATTTTAATTAAAAAAAGGCAATACTTTGGACCTACCCCAATTTATTTCGGGACTTATTCACATTCTTCGACGAAACGTCTTGTTTTAAATTAAATTTCTTTTATTTTTGAACATTTTGGTCATTTATTATATTTTATTTTTTAATAAACCCAGATTAATCTAATTATTTTAGACAAAGTAATTTTCTAATACTTAATTTTTTACCCTAATTATTTTCTTTTTCTTTTTTTTCTTTTCCTGTAATTTATCTTTGTACTTAATTTACTAACTATGTTTTATTTATTATAATGTGGCAACTTGTTTGTTTATATCTTTCGAACCTCATTAAGTGAATAAAAAAATTTTAATTCAAAAATGCACTATTTTCGTCCCCCCTATAAAGAAAAATGTTTCGTTACGTCTTCACAACCTTCGACGAAACGTCTTATTTTAAATTAAAATTCTTTTAATTTTTGACATTAGGTCATTTATTATATTTTATTTATAATAAACCCAGATTAATCTAATTATTTTAGACTTTGTAATTTTCTAATCCTTAATTTTTTACTTAATTATTTTCTTTTTCTTTTTTTCCTTTTCCTGTAATTTATCTTTGTATTTAATTTAATAATAAGTATGTTCTAATTTATTATAATGTGGCAACTTGTTGTTCATATCTTTCGAACCTCTTTAAGTGAATAAAAAAATTTTAATTCAAAAATGCACTATTTTCGTCCCCCCTACAAAAAGAAATGTTTCGGGACGTCTTCACAATCTTCGACGAAACGTCTTGTTTTAAAATAAATTTCTTTTATTTTTGAACATTTTGGTCATTTATTATATTTTATTTTTTAATAAACCCAGATTAATATAATTATTTTAGACAAAATAATTTTCTAATACTTAATTTTTTACCTTATTCTTTTCTTTTTCTTTTTTTCCTTTTCCTGTAATTTATCTTTGTACTTAATTTAATAATAAGTATGTTCTAATTTATTATAATGTGGCAACTTGTTTGTTTATATCTTTCGAACCTCATTAAGTGAAGAAAAAAATTTTAATTCAAAAAAGACACTATTTTCATCCCCCCTAAAAAAATTGTTTCGGGACATCTTCACATTCTTCGACGAAACGTCTTGTTTTAAATTAAAATTCTTTTATTTTTGGACATTTTGGTTATTTAATATATTTTATTTTTTAATAAAGCAAGATTAATCTTAATATTTTAGACAAAATAATTTTCTAATACTTAATTTTTTATTTAATTCTTTTCTTTTTCTTTTTTTCCTTTTTCTGTAATTTATCTTTGTACTTAATTTAATAATAAGTATGTTCTAATTTATTATAATGTGGCAACTTGCTGTTCATATCTTTCGAACCTCATTAAGTGAATAAAAAAATTTTAATTCAAAAATGCACTATTTTCGTCCTCCTTACAAAAAAAAATTGTTTCGGGACATCTTCACAATCTTCGACGAAACGTCTTGTTTTAAATTAAAATTCTTTTAATTTTTGACATTTGGTCATTTATTATATCTTATTTATAATAAACCCGGATTAATCTAATTATTTTAGACAAAGTAATTTTCTAATACTTAATTTTTTTACCTTATTCTTTTCTTTTTCTTTTTTTCCTTTTTTCCTGTAATTTATCATTGTACTTAATTTAATAACTATGTTCTAATTTATTATAATGTGGCAACTTGTTGTTAATATCTTTCGAACCTCTTTAAGTGAATAAAAAAAATTTAATTCAAAAATGCACTATTTTCGTCCCCCCTACAAAAAAAAATTGTTTCGGGACGTCTTCACAATCTTCGACGAAACGTCTTATTTTAAATTAAAATTATTTTATTTTTGGACATTTTGTCATTTATTATATTTTATTTTACAATAAACCAAGATTAATCTAATTATTTTAGACAAAGTAATTTTCTGATACTTAATTTTTTTACCTTATTCTTTTCTTTTTTTCCTTTTCCTGTAATTTCTCTTTGTATTTAATTTACTAACTATGTTTTAGTTTATTATAATGTGGCAACTTGCTGTTCATATCTTTCGAACCTCTTAAATTGAAGAAAAAAAAATTTAATTCAAAAATGCACTATTTTCGTCCCCCCTACAAAAAAAAATTGTTTCGGGACGTCTTCACAATCTTCGACGAAACGTCTTGATTTAATTAAAATTATTTTATTTTTGGACATTTTGGTCATTGATTATATTTTATACATAATAAACCCAGATTAATCTCTTTATTTTAGAGAAAATAATTTTCTAATCCTTAATTTTTTACTTATTTCTTTTCTATTTATTTTTTTCCTTTTTCTGTAATTTATCTTTGTACTTAATTTACTAATGTTTTAGTTTATTATAATGTGGCAACTTGTTGGTTTATATCTTTCGAATCTCTTCAAGTGGAAGAAGAAAAAAAAATTTTTTTTAGTAATGTAAAATTGGGTAAGTTTAGATTAATATATTTTTTTTCAAATTAAATGATGTTGATCCCAAGAGATCCATTATTACTTTTTGATAAGGGATGATATTTACCTGAGTCCGTGTCACTCCTTTGTCCTCAGTAAGCAGGAGGAAGGTTTACTGTGGAAAGTTTTATGGTGTAACAAGTTCACGGCTGGAAAGGAATCTCAACAATTTGTCTGGACAACTAAACGTACGTACGTACGTCTGTCACGACTTTAAACAAGGAAACTTTATGGTCCGTTTGGAAGCTGCACTTTCAGGATTCTCTTTCCCTCTCCCTCTCTCCCTCTCTCCCTCTCTCTCCCCTCTCCCCTCTCCCCTCTCCCTCTCTTCTCCTCCCTTTCCCCTGGAAACATATCATGCAACGCCTTCATTGCTTCCTCATCGTGAAACCTAACCAAGGAAATGGAGAGTCGAATTGACCAGGACAAATTAAATAAGCGACTATGGACAAAAACAAAACATTGCCAAAATAAATTATTTTATAAGAAAAATGAGAACGTTTCTATAGGAAAAGTGTGGGAATGTTTAAGAAGAAAAAAAAACTTACACAACGTTAAGGGATTTCCAGTACAGGAGATGATAATAATTTTTTTTTGGTAACACTAAAGAAAAAAAAATTGTGACCGTGTGTTGCTATGGGAAGGGTTTTTTTTAAAGAAAATTATAGCATTGCGGTCAGAGGTAGGAAAAGAATTAGAGGCTGATACAATCACGTCGTAACGATTATTAAGAAATAAAAAGGTTTAACTCTATATGTATAATTAATACGTTTCACTGGGAAAAAAGGGCCGTGGAGTTGGAAGAAAAAAGTTTTTTATCTTCACATTGTAAGGTCATCAGATTAAAATAAAAAATTAAAAACAAACTTATTCATTCCATGAAAATATGGATGAAATTAAAGGTCAAATAATTCTACGATTACAGACGGAAACTTGGGGAGTAGAGTCCGGAAACTTTTTACGATCGTAATGGCTTAATGTCTGAAGTTTCTGAAAGTTATTAAATTGATACATTTTATACGAAAAAGAGTTCACGGAAAAACACACAACGTTTCGTCCTTAGTTGACGGTCACTTCAGGTATCAATTAAGACAAGTCTTTCAGTTAAAATACGCTTACAATGTACTGAATTACATGCTTAAAAGAGACCACGACAATTGTTACGATAAAATACAAGGACTAAATTAAAGGAAAATTTAAACATGAAAGAACGACTTACAGAAAAATTCCCGGGACCAACAGAAAAATTCCGGGGACCAACAGGGAAAAATTCCAGGACCAACAGAGGAAAATTCCGGGGACCAACAGGGAAAAATTCCAGGACCAACAGAGGAAAATTCCGGGATCAACAGGGAAAAATTCCGGGACCAACAGGAAAAATTCCGGGACCAACAGGAAAAATTCCGGGACCAACAGGAAAAATTCCGGGACCAACAGGAAAAATTCAGGGACCAACAGGAAAAATTCCGGACCAACAGGGAAAAATTCCGGACCAACAGGGAAAAATTCCGGACCAACAGGGAAAAATTCCAGGACCAACAGGGAAAAATTCCAGGACCAACAGGGAAAAATTCCAGGACCAACAGGGAAAAATTCCGGGACCAACAGAGGAAAATTCCGGGATCAACAGAGAAAAATTCCGGGACCAAGAGAAAAATTCCGGACCAACAGGGAAAAATTCGGGACCAACAGGGAAAAATTCCGGACCAACAGAGAAAAATTCCGGACCAACAGAGAAAAATTCCGGACCAACAGAGAAAAATTCCGGACCAACAGAGAAAAATTCCGGACCAACAGAGAAAAATTCCGGGGACCAACAGGGAAAAATTCCAGGACCAACAGAGGAAAATTCCGGGGACCAACAGAGAAAAATTACGGGGCCAACAGGAAAAATTCCGGGACCAACAGGAAAAATTCCGGGACCAACAGGAAAAATTCCTGGACCGACGGAAAAAAATTCTGGACCGACAGAAAAAATTCCGGGGACAAACTGAAAAATTCCGGGATCAACAGAGAAAAATTTCGGGACCAAGAGAAAAATTCCGGACCAACAGGAAAATTCCGGGACCAAGAGAAAAATTCCGGACCAACAGGGAAAAATTCCGGACCAACAGAGAAAAATTCCGGACCAACAGAGAAAAATTCCGGGACCAACAGAGAAAAATTCCGGGACCAACAGGAAAAATTCCTGGACCGACAGAAAAAAATTCTGGACCAACAGAGAAAAATTCCGGGACCAACAGAAAAATTCCGGGACCAAGAGAAAAATTCCGGGACCAATAGAAAAAATTCCGGGACCAACAGAGAAAAATTCCGGGACCAATAGAAAAAATTCCGGGACCAACAGAGAAAAATTCCGGGACCAAGAGAAAAAATTCCGGGACCGACAGGAAAAATTCCTGGACCAAGAGAAAAAATTCCCGGGACCAACAGAAAAAAATCGGAACCAAGAAGAAAAATTCCGGGGACAAACTGAAAAATTCCGGGACCAACAGAAAAAAATTGTACTGACAATTGAAAAGAAAATGTTTTCAGCCCTACTTATAAATGTAAAAAAAATACCTAAAAACATATTCAAACAGGTAATGCAAGGATTATTTTCAAATCTGCCAAATTTTTGAAAATAATTTTCAAAATATCTCAACAACAAAAAAATAAAGTTTAGGGGGCGGGGGAAAAGAAATTTTTTTGGTGTGTATTGCTCCACGTTGTTGTGTTGGTAACACGCAGCTGAAATTTCAGCTCAGTAGCGAATCATTTACAGGAGTGCCAAATTTCATCAGTCTTCCGTGTTTCCCCCCCTTAATGTGACGTAATAAAAAGGATGGAAAATTATCCAAATAAAATATGTAAGTAAAAATAGAGGCTTGGGAAATTTTTTGGTAAAGGTTCGAGAATTAATGGCCATTATTATTAAGTATGTAAGCGTCAACAGTGTAATAGTTGAGACAGATGGGGATGAAGTGAGGTTCTGCTGGAGGGAGGAGGAGACTCCAGCGGCACTGGAAGACGAGTGGTCTATGTTGCGGGTTCCCGCAGCAGCCTGGAGCGTTGTTGTCGCGGTTAGCGTCAATAATTGAGGACAACAGCGCCGCCACGTCACAGGCAGACAACTATTAAAACAGGGCTCAAAACACACCCCATTATTGTATAGATATCCGCCCGGCAAGCAGGCAGCAGCACTCCCTATCTTCTTCTTTATCCCTGAATCACTTTTCCTTTTTTTAAAAATAATAAAAAAGGTGGTCCTTAAAAAAATGCAACATCTCATTGTACGAGATGAGGACAAAGTGGTCAAAGGATCAAAGATAACGGTAAACCACTAAAACCATCATAAAATCAAAAAAAAATTGTTTCATTTAACAAAATAAAATAACTTCACAGGTAAATCTACTTCCTCGATTAACATCAGACGTTAGCGGATTTAGAAAACGAAACATTGCAGGTGTTAAGTGGAACAAACCAGTCTATGAATTTTTAATAAAGTGAAGGAGAATATAGAGAAGGCAGTCAGCAGTAATTAAAGTTGAAGGGCAAGAAGAAGAAGAAGAAGAAAAAGGCAGAAATCAAGAAACGAGTAAGACAAGGACAAGGATGTCCATGCACATAAACATCTAGGAAAGGCGATGAAGAAACTTTAGAAACGGGAAATGGAATGGGAATCATATTGAAAGGAGGAGAAGAAATGAGAAACCCCCCAAGGTTTGCTGATGATATTGTTGTAGCGTAGCAGAATGGCAGAGGAAGACTTGGGAACCATAATAAAAGGCATGAACGTGGTCCTGGAGGAGGAGTAAAACATGAGGGATAATAGAGAGGAAAAAACAAGGTGTGAGGAAACAGGGGAAATAACAAGGGCTTTTACATTGGAAAGGGATATTTTTAAGGAAGTAAAGGAATTCGGATACTTGGGAAGAATAATAATTAGAGTAGGATAGCAAGGAAGAGGAATTACTTACGAATACTAACAAATGGCATGAACGTGATCCTGGAGGATGAGGATTAATAGAGGGGAAACCAAGTTGGATGGACTGTAGCATGAGGAAACAGGGGAATATTAAAGGCTGTTAGATTGGAAAGGGATATTTTTAAGGAAGTAAAGGAATTCTGCTACTTGCGCAGAATAATAACTAGAGTAGGATAGCAAGGAAGAGGAAATTTACTTGTGGTTAATATTAGTATGAATATTAGGAAGTAATTATTAAAACAGTTGGTATAGAGAGTCGTATGACTTTCAGATAGTCACACACACACACACACAGAACACGTGTGTGCTTTTCAGTTGCTCGAGATTTTTCATATGCGGGGAGGAGACGAGCATCAGAAAGCGATATTGGAACTTCAATAACACCAGATAATTTGGTAGCCAAATATGCTTGCTGCTGCTGCTTTCACCTAATACCTGAAATAAAGTAAGCGCATATGACTCTACAGTAATTCATAGATGAAGAAATTACGAAAAAGAAAGAAATGATAATGTTTAAAGGAGACAGAGAGAAAGAGAGAGAGAAAGAAAGAGAAAAAGAAAGAGAGAGAGAGAAGAGAGAGAAAGAGAGAGAAAGAGAGAGAAAGAGAGAGAAAGAAAGAGAGAGAAAGAAAGAGAGAGAAAGAAAGAGAGAAAGAGAAAGAAAGAGAGAAAGATAGAGAAAGAAAGAAAGAAAGAAAGAAAGAAAGAAAGAAAGAAAGAAAGAAAGAAAGAAAGAGAGAAAGAAAGAAAGAAAGAAAGAAAGAAAGAAGGAAAGAAAGAAATGAAGAAATAAATAAATAAAGAAGGAAAGAAAGAAAGAGAGAAAGAAAGAAAGAAAGAAAGAAAGAAAGAAAGAAAGAGAGAGAGAAAGAAAGAAAGAAAGAAAGAGAAAGAAAGAAAGAAAGAAAGAAAGAAAGAAAGAAAGAAAGAAAGAAAGAAAGAAAGAAAGAAAGAAAGAAAGAAAGAAAGAAAGAAAGAAAGAAAGAAAGAAAGAGAAAGAGAAAGAAAGAAAGAAAGAAAGAAAGAAAGAGAGAAAGAGAAGAAAAGAGAGAAAGAGAAGAGAAGAGAAAGAAAGAAAGAAAAAGAGAGAGAAAGAAAGAAAGAAAGAAAGAAAAAGAGAGAGAAAGAAAGAAAGAAAGAAAAAGAGAGAGAAAGAAAGAAAGAAAGAAAGAGAGAGAGAGAAAGAAAGAGGGAGAGAGAAAGGAAGAGAGAGAGAGAAAGGAAGAGAGAGAGAGAAAGAGAGAGCTTGACGCTACGACTACTTCCTGTGAAGTAATGTCCAAGGCCGGTCCCACAGGAAAGTACAAACAGTCAGTCATCGTTGGGAAGGAAGGTAGAATCCCACACTAATATCCAGTGCGGACCCTCAGATAGTGTCTTTACAATATTTTCACCAGCCCTCGCAAAAAACAAAAAAAACACCCAAAGGAAACCTAACCCATCTGCTAAAGTAGACTAATCAATGAAGTTACCTACTTCATTGAGAAGAAGACTGTCAGGGTGAACTATTAACAGTGAAGCGACCACAAGGAAACTTGGAGTGGGACGAGTATTTAAAAGGTTGATAACACGTGTCATTGCTCCTCCGAGCACACGCTCCTCCCTCGCTACCGGGTGAACGGCCTGATTTTCGTAAAGTAACACCGGGTAAATGACCTCCACGATACGACGATTCATAACACCATAACAACATGTTAATTATATACACTGTTTTTTTTTCTAATTTTGTAAATTTATTATTTTAAGATTGTCTGTACTGTACCAACTGAAAATCGTAAAGATAAAAATAATAAATCCAACGTAAGTGAAAGAGACTCTTAAGGGGGGAGGATAAAAGGACACATGGGTTTATGTATGTGCTTGTTGAACGAGGACTGGAGGAGGAGTCGTGATGAGGACCCGTGGTGGTGGTGGAGACTTGAGCAGAGACACTGTCGGGGGAATCTAACCTCTGGTGGAAGGCCCCTCGAGGCTCCCTCTGGGTCCACGCGCCGCATTAACCAGCCCTGTTCATTTGTCCTTGATTAAAACTGCCGACCCGAGAACTCGACGCCCTTGGCGTCGGCGTCGGCGTCGAATAAGAGCCACAAGGTCACAAACCACACAGAGGCGAACCCAAAAAAAAAGAAATAATACAACAAGAAGAGAGAGAGGGAAAAACGGCCGAGGCTCACTTTTAAAACGCGAAACAGAAGCCGCCCCCGCCCCCCTTCCTCCCACCCCCTTAAAAAAATAGATTGTCCTGTCGGAGACGCGTCATTAGTGCCCCGGCTGGCTGCTGTTTCAGTTCAGTTCAGGGGGGGGGCGGCTTTTTTAATTTCCTTCCTCTCTGTGTGATGATACTAATGGGATTGCCCTTTCCCCTCTTCTTCCTCCCTCCCTCCTCCTCCCTCCCACCCCCGCTGAGCAGGAAAACCGCACACGCAAATGTCGGAGCTTGGCAATCCAGAAGAGCAATTTCCGTGCGATCATCTGATGGAACTTTCATTTACCTTAATAGCCACTGTCTGGGAATTATCTCCCTACAACATCACCTTAAAATATTTTTAAGACAAGAACTTGGACACGCAACACACTCACTTTGGACGCGATACCGTAATAAAAGGGGGGTAAAAAAAATCACACCTCCGCTATTCTATTCACCTTTTATGCTTCTCCTTCTTGTTATAAGTTAATATTTTATATCGTTTCAAAGTCTACAACTATTCCTTGCTGGGTCAGAAAACCGACCCATGTGCAGAAACCAATGGTAAATCCTTATAAATAATTATTATATTTACGAATTTTAAAAAAAATTATAATTTTTGTATTTCCAATTTTTTGTTTTAGAAACTCCTAACAGTATACTTTTTTCGGAAGAAATCTTCAGGCGGCAGAAGAAGATGGCCGCCGCAAAAACGTTGTGTCCTGTTAAATACCCTGACCGCGGTTGGTTAACCGTGAAGATTTCATCCGAATTATTCTCCGGGAAAAGTCTACGTTCAAAAATATACTTTTTATATTTCTTGTAATGGTTATATTAAACGTATCCTTCTTCCTCCTCAACCCGGGGCTAATGTAACTTTATTCAATTTTTTTTAAATGTTACATTAGACGTATCCTTCTCCATGAACTGAAGGAAAAATCTAATATTTTATGCATATCTTTTAATGTCTTCTTTGACGGAATTTTTTCTTCCCTTAACAGAGGACTAAAGTAAAATTTTATTAGTATCTTCTGAGGTTGTATTTAACGCATCCTTCTTCCTCCACCGAGAACTAATGTAAAAATTTTACTAATTTTTTTTGTAATAATGTATTTGACGTAACCTTCTTTCTTAACCGAGGACTAATGTAAAATTTTATTTATTTCTAGTAATGTTATATTAGACGTATCCTTCTTCCTCAACTGAGGACAAATCTACAATTTTATTCGTATCTTGTAATGTTATATTTGACGTATCATTCCTTCTTAACGGAGGACTAATGCAAAATTAATTTATTTCTTGTAATATTACTTTTGTTGAATCTTTCTTTCTTCACCGAGGACTAATGTAAAATTAATTTACTTCTTGTAATATTACTTTTGTTGAATCTTTCTTTCTTCACCGAGGACTAATGTAAAATTAATTTACTTCTTGTAATATTACATTTGTTGAATCTTTCTTTCTTCACCGAGGACTAATGTAAAATTAATTTACTTCTTGTAATATTACATTTGTTGAATCTTTCTTTCTTCACCGAGGACTAATGTAAAATTAATTTACTTCTTGTAATATTACTTTTGTTGAATCTTTCTTTCTTCACCGAGGACTAATGTAAAATTAATTTACTTCTTGTAATATTACATTTGTTGAATCTTTCTTTCTTTCTTCACCGAGGACTAACGTAAAGTTTTATTTATTTTTAGTAATGTTATATTAGACGTATCCTTATTCCTCAACTGAGGACAAATCTAATATTTTATTAATATCTTGTAATCATTCCTTCTTAACGGAGGACTATTGTCAAATTAATTTATTTCTTGTAATATTAAATTTGTTGAATATTTCTTTCTTCACCAAGGACTAAAGTAAAATTTTATTTAATTTCTTGTAATGTAATATTTCACTTATCCTTCTTCCTTAACCGAGGACTAATATAAAATTTTTATTATTCATTTCTAGTATTTTTTATTATTATTGACGAATCCTACTTCCTCACCCGAGGACTAATGGATTGAATAGTAAACGTCAAAAAAAAAATTCCAGAACTGTCTGGAAAAATCAAATTGAAGAGGGGCGAGAGGAAGATTTCTATAACAGTAATACCATAAAAATGTGAATGGTTGAGTTAATGTGAAATTTTTTTTGGGTTTTCTTAGACCTACAAAAATCACACAATTTAACTTATCAATCAAAGTTATTAATCAATTATTCTTTGTCAAACATTTTCAAAATAAAACAACTCAATTAAAAAAATAAATTAAACTATAACATTTGAAACCCGTTAAAACGTTACAGCGCCGAAATTTTAACTTTAATGATCACGACGTTTTCTTCCCTTTAAAATAAGTTTTTCCAGAAGTACATTTTTAATATTTATTAAAAGTCAAAGCATTCCAAAACAAATTTTTATATAAAAATGGTATTAAGAAAAAATAATAAATCTATTATATACAAAAATTTTGGTACAGTAATTTACAGTAAATCAATTACCGTCAATCTTCTTTTTTTCCTATTTTAAAGGCAACTCATAAAATTTTTAATAACCGAGTTAAGATTATCCTAATAGATGTCAGTTTACGCAACCGAAACGTTGTGGCATGATAAGATAAGATAAGATATATTGGATCCATTAGAGGAAATAGGACAAGTCAAAGAATATGTTACAACATATCACACTAAGAATACGAATATAAGAAACAAAATATGGATACAACATATGAGTAAAGAAAATTATGTATACAATGATAAATAAAATAAAAAACAAAGCAGAGCAAACAAAATATGAATACAACAACATATCAAGAATATGAGTACAGAACAATAAGAGAGATAGTAAAAGAAACTATGTATACAATGATAGACAAATAAAAAAAAGTATACATAACATATACAAAATATATAATTTCTAGATAAACAATGTCAATTTGGAACACTATATCGGTATAAACAGTATATAAAAAGTATAAACAGCTCATCCCCAATTTTCTCCGCTTTTAATTACCTCAGAAATTATAAAAATTTTTTGGTAATACGTAAACAGAGTTTAGTAAATGTGAAAATTAAAAAAAAATACCAAAAAAATAGTCTGAGCTTTGCTTTTAAGTTACTTGATCGCTTATTTTTATGTTTTAAAGGATTGTTGTTTAAGACCTGATTACCGTAACTTTTAAGTCATTGACCTTTTCCTTTTGTTCCTTACACCTTTGCCGATGTTGTTAGTAGTTGTCGGATCTACTGATTGTTTTAAGTCATCTTAAAAATTTTTTTTTTTAAATTATTCAACCGTACCTCGAATAACCGTCATTTTTAATTACACTTTGCGTATCAGGATAAAGGGACGAAAGTAAATCCGTCTCCAAGGTAAATAAATATTGCTGAGGATTATTTTTCTTTTAAGGAAATAAAAAAAGATATGCATTTTTATTTTTTACTGTGATATTTGTTTCGGACAGATCTTGTATTTTTCACAAAGGACTTTTTTCCCCCGGTTTTCTTTCCTTTATTTTCCCCCCCAGCATTTTCATTTTTGACGCGGGAACTGTGTAGACACAATGGCGAGAGAGAAGTGTCCCTCCTTCCCTCTTCGTTTCGTTTCTTTTTTCGTTGTGTTGTCGCTTTGTCAGGAGCCGTTGGCACGCCTGAGCCTCCTTTTATCGCCCGTAGAAATCAAACGTAAGCAGTGTGAATTGATTTCATCCTGCGCGCATCTGTCACTTCCAATCTCATTTCCACTTCTTCCGCTCAAGCGATCTGCTGCTGCTGCTTGCTGCTGCTCCTCCTCTTGCCCCAGCGTTTCTTTCAAGCCGCCGCCGCCGCCTCCGACGCGTCTTGTTCTCCCCTTCACCCTTCCCTTCCTTGCCCCCCTCCTATTCACCCCACCTCACCCCCTTCCCACCCCACCACCCACCCTCTTCAACCCTGATGCTGCAACTTAATTTGGAGAGACGAATCGTACTCGAGCGAAAAATTCATCTCCTTTCTTTCTTTCATTTTTTTTTACTTTTTTCTCTCTCTCTCTATTTTATCTGTCGTCAAATTAGTGCGATATGAATATTCTACGGTAGGGGAGAGAAATCGGAGATTGACTCGAGGAACTTCCCTCATATTATAAAAAAAGGTCACGGTAACAGATTCTCAGTTCGTCAGTTGAGAGTAGAAAATGTTAAGGATTTATTCGTTCGTCAGCCATAAGGGTGTTTATTATTACACCTGTTTCTCCCCCCCTTGTTGCAGGAAGCTGAGGGACCTTTAAGAATCTTCCTTCCTTCCTTCCCTCCTTTGCCCAAAAAAAAAATTTTTTTACCACCATCCTCAGTAAACTTCCACACAATTACCGTAAGCGTCGTTTTAAACTTACTGCTTTCCGCTTATAAACGTTCTAATCCGTTTTATTACAGTAATGTTTACAGATAACTGCCTTCAAAACTCTTTCGATAGTATAAAAAGAAATTATCACCACACTTAAAACTTGCGCTGTGATATTTGGCTAAGGTCTGAGGATTTAAATCGATGCAGTGTAAGAGACGACCGACCTCGGCAGCATAATAAGTAGAGTACGATAGAACAGGTAAGGGAGGAATTTACTTGTAGCTAATGTAAGTGTGAATATTAAGAAATTATTATGAATTGTGACGTTATATGAGCTCGAAACGTGGATGACAGGAGTTGCAGAAAAGAAAATAATAAAACTTTTGAAATGTGATGTTATAGGGGAATAAGATGGGTGGATAGGGTAACTAAGCGTAAATTTCTAAGCGTAAATTTCTAAGCGTAAATTTCTAAGCGTAAATTTCTAAGCGTAAATTTCTAAGCGTAAATTTCTAAGCGTAAATTTCTAAGCGTAAATTTCTAAGCGTAAATTTCTAAGCGTAAATTTCTAAGCGTAAATTTCTAAGCGTAAATTTCTAAGCGTAAATTTCTAAGCGTAATTTTCTAAGCGTAATTTTCTAAGCGTAAATTTCTAAGCGTAATTTTCTAAGCGTAATTTCCAAGCGTAATTTTCTAAGCGTAATTTCCTAAGCGTAAATTTCTAAGCGTAATTTTTTAAGCGTAAATTTCATAGCGTAATTTTCTAAGCGTAATTTTCTAAGCGTAATTTCCAAAGCGTAATTTTCTAAGCGTAATTTTCTAAGCGTAATTTTTTAAGCGTAAATTTCTAAGCGTTAATTTCTAAGCGTTAATTTCTAAGCGTTAATTTCTAAGCGTTAATTTCTAAGCGTTAATTTCTAAGCGTTAATTTCTAAGCGTTAATTTCTAAGCGTTAATTTCTAAGCGTTAATTTCTAAGCGTAAATTTCTAAGCGTAAATTTCTAAGCGTAATTTTCTAAGCGTAAATTTCTAAGCGTAAATTTCTAAGCGTAAATTTCTAAGCGTAAATTTCTAAGCGTAAATTTCTAAGCGTAAATTTCTAAGCGTAAATTTCTAAGCGTAATTTTCTAAGCGTAATTTTCTAAGCGTTAATTTCTAAGCGTTAATTTCTAAGCGTTAATTTCTAAGCGTTAATTTCTAAGCGTTAATTTCTAAGCGTTAATTTCTAAGCGTTAATTTCTAAGCGTAAATTTCTAAGCGTAATTTTCTAGGCGTAATTTTCTAGGCGTAATTTTCTAGGCGTAATTTTCTAGGCGTAATTTTCTAGGCGTAATTTTCTAAGCGTAATTTTCTAGGCGTAATTTTATAAGCGTAATTTCCTAAGCGTAATTTCCTAAGCGTAATTTGAAGCGTAATTTTCTAAGCGTAAATTTTTAAACGTAAATAACGTAAATATCTAAGCGTAAATTTCTAAGCGTGAATTGCCAAATACTAATTTTTAAGCGCGAATTTCTAAGCAGGAAGTTCTAAACAGGAAGATAAAGAGCGAACAATATAGAGGTCTTAAACAACGTATAAATTAGTAGGCAAGGGTTTAGAGACTCGAGGGTCTTGTAAAGTTAGCATTAGAGGGAAAATGAAACGAAGCGTGAAACACGATAAGCAAATTAGAGAGGATGTGGAAACGTGTTTAGCGTAAATCAGACCAGTAAAAGATCTCAGTACTACCAATAACAATAAATTATTTTTTAAAATTTAATAAATAAAAGAACAAATCATGTCCTAAAGTCAGAAATTTAATCATTTAATTTAAATAATTTTCAGCCGCCGACGTTCTAGAAGAAACATAATATTTTGTAAAAATTTTAATTATGTTCTCAGGAGGTCTTTATTATTGGGTGACGATCCGTATTCAAATTAAATTTTTCTTATTTCTTATTTCTGTCCATCCTTTGCTTTTATTATCAACCCCCCTTTTCGATTCGTGCTTGAGAAGTGAGTCACAACTCCAAGGGATTATTTTTATTCTCTTCGTTTTGGCCTTTTAATTTTAATCCAATTTCCACCCAACCCAAACCTTCCATCATCCACCTCTCGCCACCCCCAACTCCCTCAACCCCCCCAACCCCCCCACACATTCGCTGGCAGTCAGTCACCACGTTCATATTATTTATATTAAATGTGGCGGTTCCGCTTTTATTTACACAACTGTTAGCGAATTCAATGTTTATTCGCCATTACAACGTCGGTTACCCTAAAAATAATAATAATAATAATTCACAGACCAGCAAATATAATGTGATGTAGCAAAAGAGGAATTGACCATTAATATTAAACCCAACGGAGCGTCGGTTAACCGCAGCTGATATAAATTTTTTTTTAAAAAAACGTTGACACGTTTCCGGTTTAAAAAAAATAAATAAATAAACACGTATAATCCATACTTTCTATCAGCAAATGAAACACTTTTAAAAATTGTATAAATTTTGTTTCCCTCGTTTTTTTTGTTTTGTAATTTAATTAAGTGGTGGTCCTTTTTTTCTCTAGTACACTTCCGCTACGTTATGGGGCCAAAAAATTTGAACTGGAAATGGATGTTTTCAAAATAAAAGGCAGAAAAAAAAACCTCATCAACATAGGAATAAAAACTTAAACAACCAAATTACAGTAAATAATTTAAAATATTTAAGGAGTCTAAATCAAAGTCTCTCAGGACAAATAATTGGGTTCAATTATCATTAAAAAAAATTTTGCTCTTGATAATCTCCCAAATACAGTTTTTTTAATGTTCCTTTCAAATACCTTTTAACATAGTATACGAAAAAATTCAATTAGTAACGTACAATCCATTGCCATATATAAACTGTTAAACATATGTACATTCAGTTGTAATTATCGTTTCATAAAATACATACGTTAGTTGACGTATTATTACAAAACAAACAAACAAATAAATAAATAAATAAATAGGACCGCGGATGAGTCAGGGCAAGTTTAATAAACAAAAATAGGTAATTAAACTGCTAAAATGTCTGTGAAAATTAATCCTAACTGAAATAAAACGTTTTATCTGTAATTTGGGACTTGATGAGTTGAAACGTTAAATACATATGCAAAAATATTATATTTTAAAAAAAAATTATTTTTAATAACTGTTAAAATCACTTTTCATTTCACAAAGCGATAGGATATTACATTACCGTGTAACAGAACATATTTATATTAGTATTGTTTAACTTTCTTTTTCGGGGGGAGGGGGTTGAGGGTTGTTGTTAGATCACATAATGTGGGGGTGTTTTATTTTTTGGCCACTCCTTCCTGCCGACGTTTCGCTCGACACCGCCGAGCATTTTCAAGATTAGAGCCACGAATCAGTCTTATAAACATGGCACGAAAACAATCAGCAGCTTTATGCTAAATTATTTAATATCGTAGAAATCAATATGAGGATTAGTAAAATAGAGTCTGGGAAACAGTGGAATAAAATAAGGCAGTTGGATAGTAGAAAAGGGATATTTTTGAAGAAATTTAAGGAATTCTGCAACTAAAATAGGATATCACATGTAAGGAAGGTTGTTTTTTCCGTTAAAAAAATAGGAATTTACTCACTGCTAATAAGTGAAAATATTAAGAAACCGGTTTGCTAAAATTATTCGGTTTTGAGCGTGGCGTTATATGAGAGCGAAACGTGGACGGTGGGTAGAAAAAAAATATTAATAGAAGCCTTCGAAATAAGGTGCTGTAGAAGAGTTAGGTGGTGGGGGGGCGAATAGGGTAACTAACGAGGACAGTATAGGAGAGGAGCGAAGAATATGGAGGACGTTGACCGAGGAAGGGGGGAAAAAAAGGAATATATTAACAGGCCACGTTTTAAGACACGAGGGGGGGTCTTGTAAAATTAGCAAAATAGAGGGAAATTTTGTGGGGTAAGAATAAAATTCAAAGAGCCAAGGATGGAATACGCTGAGCAGGTTATGGAGGATTTGGTAAGTGGTATTTAAGCGGTAATGAAAAGCTTTCTGCAAGATAGGTTAGCATTGAAAGGTTGGAGTAGAATAGTCTTAGGAGTGAATGCCACTACAGCAACAACAAAAACATTACTCAATGTAATTAATTCGTAAATTTTTTTATTACCTGAATAAGTCTCAAGTGAGTCTCGAAACGTTGTAAAATTTATTATTTAAATTTTAAAAATACCGACAAAGAGGCTGCTTAAACCATTTATTAAATTTTATAATTATTTTTTAACTATATTTGCTTTCTGTTTTTTAGTAACATTTGCCTTCGGGTGACTATTGGTGTATTTTGAGTTGTTTTTTTTTTCATTAAATTTGGACCATATTTTTGGTTTTTGCGGTAGGGTTTCATTGTGAAAGCAGGTCAATGAATTGGCTGCAGGATAGAGAAACAATATTTTTCCCTGATGTGTGTAGTAGGTTGGCAACCCTCGTCGACTTGTCAGTCTTTCTTATTGGTGTTAAACTGTAGTTCCTCGCTGGCAATTCAACGTCAACGCTACCATCAACTTCCCCGCCTCGCAGAAGTTTGTGATCATGGTGTTTTAATCACGCGGTGGCGCAGACTTGTAACAGTTTCACTCCTCCGAGTAAAGCTCCCTAAATAATCTCCCCACCTCCCTCTCCCCTCTTCAGGCAAACTCAAATTTTCGTTAAGAGCGATAATTGCTTCCTGATACACTGTCGCCCGCCCGGGATTGATGTGTTATTTAGCAAACTCAGCGTTAAGATTGACGGAGTCGGCCTCACACCCCTCTGACGTCATCGCTGGGAATATGCCGCACAGATATCACCACCAAGGATAATCTCACAGTAAAGTGTAAAAAATAAATGCTTCTTTGACTCTGATTACAGTCTAGACTCACTGGTAGCATATTTTATAAATAAATAAGTGAGTTTTATCTATGGTAGTTAAATCGCGCATTCCATTGAGTTTATCAATGGTATTTAAAACACACTTTCCAGTGAGTTTATCAATGGTATTTAAATCACACTTTTCAGTGAGTTTATCAATTTTAGTTAAATCACGTCTTCCAGTGAGTTTATCAATGGTATTTAAATCACGCTTTCCAGTGAGTTTATCAATGGTAGTTAAATCGCGCTTTCCAGTGAGTTTATCAATGGTAGTTAAATCGCGCTTTCAAGTGAGTTTATCAATGGTAGTTAAATCACGCTTTCCAGTGAGTTTATCAATGGTAGTTAAATCACGCTTTCCAGTGAGTTTATCAATGGTAGTTAAATCACGCTTTCCAGTGAGTTTATCAATGGTAGTTAAATCACGCTTTCCAGTGAGTTTATCAATGGTAGTTAAATCGCGCTTTCCAGTGAGTTTATCAATGGTAGTTAAATCGCGCTTTCCAGTGAGTTTATCAATGGTAGTTAAATTACGCTTTCCAGTGAGTTTATCAATGGTAGTTAAATCCCGCTTTCCAGTGAGATTTTTCAATGGTAGTTAAATCACACTTTCCAGTGAGTTTATCAATGGTAGTTAAATCACGCTTTCCAGTGAGTTTATCAGTGGTAGTTAAATCCCGCTTTCCAGTGAGTTTATCAATGGTAGTTAAATCACGATTTACAGCGAGTTTATCAATGGTAGTTAAATCACGTTTTCCAGTGAGTTTATCAATGGTAGTTAAATCACGCTTTCCAGTGAGTTTATCAATGGTAGTTAAATCACGCTTTCCAGTGAGTTTATCAATGGTAGTTAAATCACGCTTCCCAGTGAGTTTATCAATGGTAGTTAAATCACGCTTTCCAGTGAGCTTATCAATGGTAGTTAAGTGACGCTTTCCAGAGAGTTTGTCAATGGTAGTTGAATTACCTAAATGAAAATGAATTGTTTAGGTTTCAGGGCGAGTCTCACGCTTTCCAGTGAGAGTATTGAGTTTGCCTGAGGACTCGTGGGCCCCCTAAAGAGGAGGATTGAGGGTGACCAGGAGCCCGACCACTCTCACCGACTTTTCCTCGCGCGTCGTTTTGTCGGCGGTCAGTGGAAGTCATGACCCACTTCTGACCGATCCATAAAGCAGGCAGCTGCCAACAGCAGCGTGTGTATTTCCCCCGGCCGACAGTGTCGGAATTTACAACAGAACAAACAGGGCCCCCGGCAGCACTCGGCATAAATAACTCTCTCCGGGGCCGTCATCGGCTGGACCATTCTCCTCCTCCCACACACTCTCCCTCCCTCCCTCTCAGGGCTTAATTCTGATCCTCGCACGATTTACTGTCACTTTCAAGAATTTATTACGCCGTCTGGAATATATATCTCGTATTTCTTTCACACCCAGTTACCTTTTTACTCTCGCGGAGCAGGAAGCCAGGAAAATATAAGACGCCTACAAAAAAAAACACAATCACCCGAGAGACACATCACGGTAATGTTACGATTCTGGGGACATTTTCAGGATTAAAAATACCCTCAGTAATAAGAACTGGCCGAAATACCGATCAGAGGACTGACACCAGAAAGCGACCCTTAGCTTAATCCTAAATTATTAGTAACCCTTGTTTTCCTTTTTCAGTGTTGTCTTTGTTGTGGTATTGAGTCTTAAAACTGCACCTATCTTGCACAAGACTTTTCCCAACTGCATAAGTATCACATCCTTCATCCTCCGTAGTCTTATTAGCGTATTCCACCTCCTCTGTCCCTACCTTCACGGACTTTCCCCTCATACTAATTTTTACAAGACCCTCTTTACGTCTTTAAACGTGGCCTATTCGTCGTCTATCCCTTCCAAGTCCTCCATATTGTTCGCTTTCTCCCTATTCCGCTCGGAACTTTCTCGTTTGTCATTCATTCCACCCACCATGCATCTCATTCCCCTATAGCACCACATTAATTTCAAAGGCTTCCATTACTTTTTCCTTTCCCGCAACTCCCTACCGTCCACGTTTCGCACCCCCCTCCATATATTGCCACACTCAATAGGAACACTTCTAGTAATGATTTCCTATTATTATTATTCTTATTATTATTCAATCCATTAGTCGTCCTCGGTTGAGGAAAATACGATGCATCAAATATAATATTACAAGAAATATACAAAAATTTTACAACTAAGAATTGAATGACAAGAAAGGAAAGATAAAATTTCAATCTTCAATTATCAGTCGACGGAGGAGGAGAAGGAGGAGGAGGAGGAGGAGAAGGCAGCAGCAGCAGAAGATCGTGCCTAGTGGGTTCCTCCCACCGTCGAACATGAAAAATAAATTAAGTCAGCAGTTAAATTCTAGTAGAGTATAGTTGAATATACACACACACTATTATTTTTCACTGATCGGTAAAATTAATTGCATTAACGTTACTGGTTAATATTAAAGTGTTTTTTTGGGGCTAAAATTGGTTGTGTTATGTTACGGTCAGTTGTTGTCCAAAGTTGAAGGTTCAGTGACGTCAGGGATGCAGGGCCAATCGTTTTTCTCCTGGAGGTTAAATGGCACAGGTTTAGGGGGTGGGGGAGGGGGTGGGTTATTTTTGGCATGAAAATCACTGTCTCTCCTTCTCTCTCTCCCCCATTTCTATTCTCTCTCGTGTGTGTGTGTGTGTAAGGGCGGGGAGGGGGAAATTATATGACTTCCCTCACCCCCTATAGCTGGGGTTTATTTCATTCACGGCCCAACAACGCACTCTCCGTGTCCGTCCGTCTATAGCAAGTTGGGAAAACCGACCGACCGGTGGACGGACAGACGGACAGACAGACAGACAAGGCCGTCCGGCACACACAGGGCGATCGGCTTTTGATGTATGCGCCATTTCACCCAGCGAATAAACTCACCGTTAGGTAAAGGTAGGGGAGGGCAATTATTACGAGTGTCCCTCCCCTCATCCCCTCCCCCTCCCACCCCCTCCCCCTCTCTTCCGCTCTCACATCACCATGGGCGCTATTTATGTGAAGCAATCAGCTGATGTGTGTGCGACGCACACTGTGCGCGTTATTTCGAGCATATAGGAGAGAGAGAGAGAGAGAGAGAGAGAGAGAGAGAGAGAGAGAGAGAGAGAGAGAGAGAGAGAGAGGGACGGTCCACGGTCGGTCATCGCTATTTTCGTTATTGCTTTTAGAAGTTGATCAACGGGAAAATAATTCGTGTTTCGACAGAGGAACTGTACATCGGTGGCGAGGTTAATTAAATTTATAGCGTCAGCGTGACGGGCGGCGTCGCCCCCGCGGCTATGCACTTGCCCGACGAGTAATTTTCCCGCCATTCTCTTCCGATTTGGTACACATCAATCGACGACGGCGACGATGACGAGGATGAGGGGAAGGAGCAGCAGCAGCTACGGCGGCTCACCTGACTCCTGGTGCGGGGGAAACTCCGACGCCGCAACGATTTGGAATCGGGCGCTTTTGTCTCGCGTGCGTCCTCTGTGAAATACTTTTTTTTCTGTTTCATCTGCTCAATATTATAAGCCGGCCCCCTAAAATCCAACCAACCACCAACCCTCCCTCCCCCCCACCACCCCCGCAATCTTTTTGCTTCAGGCTGTTCCACCTGCCCTCTCTCCCCTCTTATTCCCCCTCCCCCTCCCCCTTTACAATACCAAGAAACGTTTTCAAAACAATAAAAATACAGGGCACCGAAAAAAAAGGAATGTTTAATGAAAATAAAGAGTGGGAGTCACCGCCATTAAATAAATTCTGTCTTTGTTATTTGTGAATCAGACGCCTCGAGTTGGCGCGCGCACACACACACACACACACACACATGACGGGTTACAGAGAGAGAGAGAGGAGAGGAGAGAGAGAGTATAAACTGACTAGAAAGCGTGATTTAACTACCATTGATAAACTCACTGGAAAGCGTGATTTGACTACCTATGTAAAAACTCTCTGGAAAATGTGATTCAACTACCATTGATAAAACTCTCTGGAAAGCGTCATTTAACTAGCATTGACAAACTCTCTGGAAAGCGTCATTTAACAATCATCGATAAACTCTCTGATAAGCGTCATTTAACTATCATCGATAAACTCTCTGGAAAGCGTCATTTAACTACCACTGCTAAACTCACTGGAAAGCGTGATTTAACTACAATTGATAAACTCTCTGGAAACGGTGATTTAACTACCATTGATAAACTCACTGGAAACCGTGATTTAACTACCATTGATAAAACTCTCTGGAAACGGTGATTTAACTACCATTGATAAACTCACTGGAAAGACTGATGTAACTCCAATTGATAAAACTCTCTGGAAACCGTTATTTAACTACCATTGATAAAACTCTCTGGAAAGCGTGATTTAACTACCATTGATAAACACTCTCTGGAAAGCGTGATTTAACTACCATTTATAAAACTCTCTGGAAAGCGTGATTTAACTACCATTTATAAAACTCTCTGGAAACCGTGATTTAACTACCATTGATACAACTCTCTGGAAACCGTTATTTAACTACCATTTATAAAACTCACCAGAAAGCGTGATTTAACTACCACTGATAAACTCATTGGAAAGCGTAATTTAGCTAGCATTGAAAAAACTGACTGGAAAGCGTGATTTAACTACCATTGATAAAACTCTCTGGAAAGCGTCATTTAACTACAATTGACAAACTCACTGGAATGCGTCATTTCACTACCATTGATAAAACTCTGTGGAAAGCGTGATTTAACTACCATTAATAAACTCACTGGAAAGCGTAAATCAGTTTTTTTTTCTTATTTTTTAGAATCAGTAAAGTGATAAAGGTGAAGTGCAGCAAAGTGCTTTTTGTGTGGCTCCTTTCTTTTCTTTTTCAGATAAGGAAACTACACTTCTAAATTCTTCTTTAGTGTGATTCTTTTTGTAATTGTATTTGTGTTTTATTGTTTTATTTTCTATATAGCTGCCACGGGGCAAATGCCCAATAGCAGCTAAGTAATGAATTATAATAATAATAATAATCTATGGTCAGCAGTCTTCTTCGTTATGGGTATAATCATCATTTTACGAAAATCTTCTGACATTCTTCCTGTATTTGTAGTTTTCGGAAAGTATTCCTAAAATATGAAACCAAAATGTTAGAGGATGGCTTGTCTGATGTTTGTACGGCGGAACGATTTTGAGTAACCGGGGGATGTTGTAGGAGAAAGGGAGGAAGCTATGTGCTCGTGCCAGAGGAAGCATAATCGGCTATTCCACCATCTGCATGGCGGCCGTGGGTGAGGGTGGGGGTGGATTTTGTCGCATTGTGCTGGGTGAGAAAGCCGTGGCAGTCGCCCAAGAGACACGCGCCGCTGCCAAGTGCCACAGTAGCAGATGGCCGATACCTCGTCGCCCTCAACATATCCATCCGCCACAAATAATCATAGGTAGGAGTGTAGGAGTCATAAAAATCATGGAGAGTGTCACAAGTCAACATATTAAATATTTGACAGAAAGCATTGACCAATAAATTAGTTCCATTGTAACCCTACAGATGACGCTCAATCAAAGTGTCTTTTTTGAGACTCTTCCGTTGCTGAGGGACGAATTCAGTGTCCAAGGATGAGAAAAAGACATCTAATTTTTTTCTTTTTGAGTATGACAACAGAGTCACATAAACGAAAAAGTAGAACAAATAGGTTGGCAGATATTGTCACAAAGCTTAAAACATGGATTGAGAATTACCTCTAAAATATAGGTAAAATGAAGAAAGGTAAAAACAGATGTTGGCAAATTCTCATTCCTAAATCAAACGGCTGGAGTAATTATTTACCTGTCGCAGGAGTTTATTTTTTTTTGTGGGGGGGCGGTGTTGGTGAAAAGAGGAGGGGAGGAGGGAAATCCTCTTCACGAAAATAAATTCAGGACAAACTTCAGAAAAGGTGTGAAATTGTTATTTTGAATAATTTGAATAATAATTTAAAATGAAATCCAATTATGGTATTAAAATAAAAGTAAACCCACTACAAGGCACAATTTAGTCAGGGTGAAAAATAATCTAATTATTTAGGAAGGTAAAAATGATAAAGAAACCAACCGGTTATATTAAATGGTTAAAGAATGGGATCATCAATTAAAAATCAAATAAGGAAAATCAAAGAAAACAGAAGTTGGAAAATTGTCATTCCTGAATCAACTGCTGGAATAATTTACCTGTTGCAGGAGTTTTTTTGAGGGGTGAAGAGAGGAGGGGAGGAGGGAAATCCTCTTATGGAAAATAATTTCAGGAAAAACCTCAGAAAACGTGTGAAGCGAAGTGGTTATTTTTAAATAATATGAATACGAATAATATATGTTAAAGGTGAAATATCCAATAAAACGGCTGAGTTAAAATTAAAAGAAAAGCAACCAGAAAAATAAACTACACATGCCAATTAATCAGGTTGAAATTATAATTTCTTGAATAAAATGGAAAAACCACGCTTATAATGGGTAGATGGGATCATCAATTCAAAAAATAAAATATGGAAAATCAAAAAAAAATACAGAAGTTGGAAAATTCTCATTCCTGAATCAACAACTAGACTAATTTACCTGTAGCAGGAGTTTTTTTTGTAGGGGTGAAGAGGAGGAGGGAAATCCTGTTAAGGAAAAGAAAATCAGAAGAAATCGCAGAAAACGTGTGAAGTGAAGTGGTTATTTTCAAATAATATGGATCCGAATAATATATGTTTAAGGTGAAATATCCAATTAAACGGCTGAGTTAACATTGAAAAAAAAACAACCAGAAAAACTAAAACCACGCATGCCAATTTATAGGGTGAAAATAATAATATCAAGAATAAAATGCAAAAACCCCGGTTGTAAAAGGTAGATGAGATCATCAATTCAAAAAACAAAATATGGAAAATGAAAAAAAGCAGATGTTGGCAAATTCTCATTCCAAAATCAACGGCTGGAAAAATTTACCTGTTGCAGGAGTTTTTGGGAAGGAGGAAGGCAAATCCTCATAACGAAAAGAAAATCAGGACAAATCTCTTAAGTTTCTTCATCGCCCGTTTTATATATATAATCCAAAGTGAATGGACGTCCTTATCTTACTCCTTCCTTGAAATTCTGCTACATTTTCTTGCTCTTCAATTCTAATTACTGTTGTCTTCCTCCGGTAGAGGTTATGTAATACGCCTTCTTTCTCGATGTTTTATTCCTTTCCTCTTCTAAATCGTTAATAATGTGTTCCAGATCACGTTATCAAAGGGCTTTTTTTTCTCTAAATCTTCAAAAACGTAGCCATGTTTTTTTTTCTCTTATCCTGTCTTCTTCTGCTGGGATATGAAACACAACGTTCACAGAATTAAGGTTCGGCTAATACAGGTCAGCTTGAATGAGGAATAATTCAGATGTATATGAGATAATCAACCCTGAGGGTCAGAAGACCAACCATGGAGCTCTGAAACAGCTGTGAGTTGAGAGAAGAGGATGCTGAAGGAGGCAGTGAGTGAAACAGAGAGGATTGGACCATGGACCGGAGGCACGGCGTGAATTAAAGTACGCCCTGGGGCCACACACGCCCACGCACATGCACATGCACGCATGTCTCTGTGCTGTGTGACGCATGGCTCCTAATCACTCTGGTCTGATTTATGGAGCACATTGGCGTCGTTCCTCGGATGTCTACGCAGCATTTAGCGCACGCCCGACCAATCGATTCGCTCGACTCGACTCTGCGACTGACCGCCTCGGCTCTCACCTCTGCAACGTAGAGGCTTTGTCTACACCAGGAACTCTACGCACATTCACGGACACCTCAGTCAAATAAAAAACATATAAACACAGCTCAAGTAAACGTTTACAGTAACTGTTAATAGACTGCGTAAAATCGTTAACACTTGTAACCGAAAAATAAAATAAAATTAGAAACAAAATAAAATTTAGAAATAAATTATACGTTTCGACCAGCCCGTGTGGTATTTTAATATTATTATTACTTAGTTGTTATTAGTCATTTGCCCGGTTGCAGTTATATACAAAGTAATCAAATATGATGCAGAAAAAAAATACAATTTACACTCAGAAAAAAAAATTATTGTGACTTGCGAGGATTCGACTTAAAAGGAAAAGAGAAGTCAGGATTCACAGAGATACCACTTCACAATTAGAATATCACTGATTCTAAAACTGCTCTCTTTAGTTTCCGTAGCCTCTTTAGCCTCTTTAGCCTCCGTAGCCTCTTAAGTCTCCGTAGCCTCTTTAGCCTCTTTAGCCTCTTTAGCCTCTTTAGCCTCTTTAGCCTCTTTAGCCTCCGTAGCCTCTTTAGCCTCCTTAGCCTCTTTAGCCTCCTTAGCCTCTTTAGCCTCTTTAGCCTCTTTAGCCTCCGTAGCCTATTTAGCCTCCGTAGCCTATTTAGTCTCCGTAGCCTATTTAGCCTCCGTAGCCTATTTAGTCTCCGTAGCCTATTTAGTCTCCGTAGCCTATTTAGTCTCCGTAGCCTATTTAGTCTCCGTAGCCTCTTTAGCCTCCGTAGCCTCTTTAGCCTCCGTAGCCTCTTTAGCCTCCGTAGCCTCTTTAGCCTCCGTAGCCTCTTTAGCCTCCGTAGCCTCTTTAGCCTCCGTAGCCTCTTTAGCCTCCGTAGCCTCTTTAGCCTCCGTAGCCTATTTAGCCTCCGTAGCCTCTTTAGCCTCCGTAGCCTCTTTAGCCTCCGTAGCCTCTTTAGCCTCCTCAGCCTCTTTAGTTTCCTCAGCCTCTTTATTTTCCTCAGCCTCTTTAGTTTCCTAGTGGGCGAGTGCTGCTGCTGCTGCTGTACTCGTCTACCGCAAATAAGGTACGGTATTTATATTAACATGGGGAAGAACAACGTGCAGGAGGAGAAAAGACTTTTGTGGACCCCAAAAATATTATTACGTTGTGTGACATTAAAAAGTGTAAGTGAGGTCCCTCCAGTAAATGAATTAGTGACCTTTTTGAAACGGAAACTGATAAATGAACACCAAGGAGGAAAGACCATTAGCTACTGTGCGGCGACTTGTGACGTGGCAAGCGGCCAGGAACAGTGACCCGAGGATTATCCCTGCGTGTCAGTCTCTCTCTCATCTCTCTTCTTAACTGCTTTCTCTCCACTGTTTTATATTTATTAAAAGTAGGTATATGCTAATAATTAGTTTGTTCACATCTGTATATTCAGTAGTCTTATGCGTATCTTCGTATTTTCTTCCTTTAGACTATTTCCTTTCCTGCCTGCAACTCCTATCTTCCAGATTTACTCTCCCCCCCCACCCATCATCTTCAGGCTGAGAACTATTTCTGCGCATCAACTACACCGGGGGGAAAAATCCTCAACTCACTTATCTGGGGATATATTTAAACAACAGACTTTGAGGGTGGAAATTTATTAAGGTTTCCAAGTCATCTTCTGACTCCCCTAATACTACAGTATCATCATGTTTTTTTTTATTCTTCTAAAATTTAAAAAAAAACTGTTATTGGAGAATTTCCGCACCCACGGGCTATGACGTTGTTTTCTGTGTGATTTAAGCGTCGCACCCTGAACAAGGCGAGTGACGGTTAAAAAAGGGAGACGCAGTAACGCGGAGTGTAAAACCTCCGTCACGATCAAGGTGTTAAACAGTCGGAAACGGCAGTAAAAGTCCATCCGCCTCGACCTTGCACTCACTCACCTAGTCTTGTCTTCAACGTTAACTACTCGGGTACAGTGCTGTGCAAAAGGAAGGACGCGCAACAACCCTGGCTAAATCGCAACCTTGCAGCCGGACAACTTCCTCGGCACGTTACACAATTACCGTCAGTTACTCTCCTCCACTCTGCATTCTCATCTTACGCACAATTTAATGTCACTTTATAGAAAATATAAAATTTTTAAAAAAGGATTTTATACACGCGTGTTTTTGGCGAAAAAAACCAACTATAAAAAAAGTAAATTTATCAATCAGTCCCTCAATACTTATATTTAATTTTTTCCTGAGAAATTAGCTACAGTAACTATTGAGTTTTTTTACTGTTAGAAAAGTTGGGTTAATTTCTCTAATTTCTTTTCTTACTCTTCTGTCTTTCTCCAATTTATTTTCTTACTCTGCTGTTTTTTCTCCAATTTCTTTTCTTACGCAGCTTTCTTTCTCCAATTTCTTTTTTGAATCTGCTTTCTTTCTCCAATTTCTTTTTTGAATCTGCTTTCTTTCTCCAATTTATTTTCCTACTCTGCTTCCTGTACTTTCTTTTCATATTCTGCTTCTTTTCTCCAATTTCTTTTCTTACTCTGCTTTTTTTCTCCAATTTTTTTTTCATATTCTGCTTTTTTTCTCCAATTTCTTTTCTTACTCTGCTTTCTTTCTCCAATTTCTTTTTTGAATCTGCTTTCTTTCTCCAATTTATTTTCCTACTCTGCTTCCTGTACTTTCTTTTCATATTCTGCCTTTTTTCACCAATTTCTTTTCTTACTCTGCTTTCTTTCCCTAATTACTTTTTTACTCTGCTATCTTTCTCCAATTTCTTTTCTTACTCTGCTTTCTTTCTCCAATTTCTTTTCTTACTCTTCTTTTGTTTCTCCAATTTCTTTTCTTACTCTTCTTTTGTTTCTCCAATTTCTTTTCTTACTCTGCTTTCTTTCTCCAATTTCTTTTCTTACTCTTCTTTAGTTTCTCCAATTTATTCTCTTACTCTGCTTTCTTTCCCAAATTTCTTCTCTTACTCCGCTTTCTTTCTCTAATTTATTTTCTTATTCCATTCTTTCTCAGTTTAATTTCTTTTCTTACTGCCCTCTCCTGCTAGACTTCTCTCTCTGCCTAACCTGATTGTTTCGTTACCTCCCTGATATCCTTCTCTCTCACTTGTTTCCTGCCCCTCTCTCTCTCTCCTCTCACTAAAAAATATCCTAACTAGTACGTTTATAGGTTTTTTCCCCATTCATTCTTTGATATCGTTCCATCCGATTCGCTTCTCATCTATCTGTTTCTCTTTTTAACTCATACAATGGAATAGCCACCCCCCCTCATACCCCCTCCCCGAAAAAAAATAACTCGACACTGACATTAACTCACCATTGACAAGAAATTTAGAATCCAAGTTAAATTAGCTGAAGTTAATCCAAAAAATGTTCGTTCTATTACCGTCTTTCTTTTACGAACCACATTAACCGTAAACTCAAGGCTTTTTGAGTCTTATAGGACCACCGGGTGGACGTAATTTTGGTATTTTGACATATCCGGGGGAAACGTTCAGGAAAATGATCAGGCAGGAGTTTATGGAAACCTCTGATCGTGATTGACGGAGTAAAAAATTCCCGGCCACAAAGTGAAAGAGGTGATTGGTGCAATGGAGGCGCCTCGTTAATCCCTAGAGTTGTTGCCGCCTTTTTTTTTAAAAAAAATGGAGTATTCCTTTCCGTCCTCTTGCAAGGATAATCTGAAAGCCGTATCATCCTGTAATCGTTTTAACGTCTTTTCAGTTTAAACCGAGCTCCATTAAATTAATACTTTCTCCCCGGAGACTCTATAGTTACATGTTGCTGTTACTCTAATTTTTATTATTATTATTTTTTTAGTTTTTTCTCTCTTCTCCCCCTCACCCTCAACCACCTCCCACCCCCCGGCAGAAAAAGTTACAGTTTGTGTCCCGCTAATCTCTCCTTCCACAACACAACCCCCCTAAAAACAGTTTTCGAACAATTTGCTGTAAAAGTAATGTGAGTCCGCGGCGCGAGGAAAATAACGGCCCCGGGGATAATACGGCGCTAATAAAGCTGGAGGGGGGTGGGTTGAACCGCCTCCGCCTCCGCCGCCGCCACCGCCGAGTGAGTTGGAAAGTTACGGCCGACGCCTCCATTACGCGACAACCCCCCATGCATATGAATTATTCAGCCACCCCCATGGGCTCTGCCTTCTGGCCGCGACGAGGAAAGAAGAGGGGGTGGGTTTAAGGGGGTGGGGCGGGGGCGATAAAACTGGGTCACTGTGGCGGCGAGCGAAACTAGATATTGGCGCTGCTTCGGTCCCAAGATCAACGAAAACGCCGCTTCTTCTCCTGCCTGCCGCCCCCCAGCCCCCACCCCCCAGCCCCCGCCCCCCAGGGTTTTTTTTCTTCTCTCTCTCTCTGCGGCCGTAAAACCGATTTCCAATCCCCCCCTTTTCCCCCCCTCCACCCCCACCCCCCTTGAACCTCCTCCTCACGTCTGAGTGAAAAATGCCTCTCCCTCCCTCTCTTCCTCCTCCTTCCCCCTCTGTGTTAGGATGGAATAGTGTCGGAAGTCTGAGACCGCATGAAACAAAGGCAGTGAGGAGAAGAGGCAGTCAGTTCGAATATAGGTTATGGCTGTCGATGTGAGATGTAAAATTCAGAGAGAGGAAGGGAGAGAGAGAGGGAGAGAGAGAGAGAGACGATCTCCGTATCGAAGACTTGCTCCAGATACAGACAGTCTCCAGCCTCACATTGCGGTGCTCCGAGGTTATGAATACTATATTTTATGTCCGTATATTGAAACTGCAGAGTGGAAAATGCTGCAGAGAGACAAAAGGGTGGGGGGAAAGAAAAAATAGAGAAACGAGTGCAACGACGGTCAGTACTTCCCTCTATTACAACACACACGTAACGACCCCATCCATAACATCCCCCTTCCCTTAAAAACCCCACCCACAAGAACCCCGTCCCTTAACAACCTCACCCATAATCTCCCTCTCACTTAAAAACCCCACCCATAACATCCCCCTACCTTAAAACCCCACCCATAACATTCCCCCAACCTTAAAACCCCACCCATAAAATTCCCTCTAACCTTAAAACCCCACCCATAACATCCCCCTCCCCTAAAAACCCAACCCATAATATCCCCTCCCCGAAAAACCCCACCTATAACAACCACGTCACTTAAAAACCCCACCAATACCATCCCCTTACTTTAAAAATCACACCCATAACATCCAATTCCCTTAAAACCCCACCCATAACATACCCCTCCCCCATCCCTCTCACCTATAACATCCACCTTACTTAAAAACCCCACCTATAACATCCCTCTACCCTAAAAACTAAACCCATAACATCCACCTCATTTAAAAACCCCACCATAACATCCACCTCCTCTTAAAAACCCAAACCCATAACATCCACTTACCATAAATCCCTCCTTATAACCCACCCATAACATCCCCCTACCCTAATAACCCCACCCATTACATCCCCCTCCCCTAAAAACCCAACCCATAACATCCCCCTCCCTTTATAACCCCACCCATAATATCCCCCTCCCTTAAAAATCCTACCGATAACATTCTCCTCCCTTAAAAACCTCCACCCATAACATCCCCTCCCTTAAAACCCCCACCCATAACATCCCCCTACCTTAACGATCCTCCCTCCCTTCCTTTCCAGAGAAACAATTTGAGCGATTTAAAAAGTTACCTCTATAGTCCTTATCCTCGAATGACATGTCCAGAATCATTCACAACCCCACCTCCACATTTACAAAGTCTCCTATTGATTTTCCGGATTTTTTAAAAAATAAAAATATATATCCGCCGAACCTGAAAATTTGATAATTATTTAGCTCGGTCGTATGTGTATTTAGGAGTCCAGAGGAAAGATTTTTAAAGCTAATGGACAAGTGGACACCGAGAAGTAGAGGAAGTCCCAGAAAAGCAGGTGGGAAGACGACACAAAGGAATACGTGGAAAATGTGAAAGTACTAAACTGGAAAAAGAAAATAGAAGAGCGAACCGAATGGAAGAAAATTTTCGTGCAGGCCATAAAAAATGCTATATATGAAGCTGCTGAACCTTTATAATAATAATAATATTATTATTACGTAAATGGGTTGGGAGAGAAACAGCAAATCCAGAATTGCAACAGGGCAACGTAAAATATTGGGTTTTCATATAATTTATTATATTCTATTTTCTCATGAGATTATTCAAGTATTCAATTTTCCTTTATCCTCCATGTGTCTTTTATTGATCCATACATTTGCCTTAAAAATTTTCCCTTTCCAAAAAGTAGCAATTTATTTTTTTAAATTTCCGATTCTTGTTTCACTTACATAGAGTGGTAACTTGTCTTATTGTAGTGTTTAATATTCTCAGCTTTGTTTTCCTTGATATTAGCTTAGCTTTGGAAGAAATTTTTATTACCTTAATAATCTTTGTTTCCTAACATGGTTCTATGTTGAATCTCTCCTTCAGGTGATTCATCACTGTATACTATAGTTCGCAAGTATTTAAATGATTTTAGCTGTTTTTTTTAATTTTTTTCTGCAGTGTTTTGGATTTTTGCCCATCTTAAATATTTAAATCAATGTTAATCATCTTATTACTGCTAACTATTTATTTAGTTGTAATAAAAAGAAGGTTAGAAGAATAGCTAACCGAGTGAAGGGATCCTGTCCCACCTGTCCTGTCCTTTCCTGTCCTCTCCTCTCCTCACCATTGATATCCCAAAAGTCTCCAGCGCCGATATGTCACATTTCCTCCAGAGCCACCGGAGGAGCGGCTGTGAACAATCAAATATTTTACGATGTCGTCTGGGGTTTTTTTCTTCTCTTTTTTTTTCTTCCCTTCCTCTCCTCTCGCCCTCGCCTTTGTGGGGCTGGACTGCTGTTTTGTCATCTTTTCTTCTGGTTGGGTTTCCTGAGGTACGCAATGTTACTTTTGAACTTTATGGCCCTATTATTTATTATGTCGTCCGTACGTCTCGTGATATATTGATGGAGGGAGGGAAGGAGGGAAGGAGGGAGGGAGAGCAGATCAGATCCTCTCATCACGTGACTCGTGCTTGCCTCCTCTGGTCACCACCTTTGTTCCCGTTCCCTTCCCCCCTCGGAGGACCCAATCGTGAAAATAATGGACAGCAGCACCCTTTAATGTATAAATATATTTAAATATATTTATATTAATTATATATGTATATAATATAAAAATACATTACGCCATTAGAGACTCACGAGAAACATTATAAATCACAACCTTTCTTCTGCCGTTACTCCAATTGCTGAATGGATACAGTGAGAGAGAGACGGAGAGAGATATAAAGATAGAGAGATATAGAGATAGGGAGAGATAGAGAGACAGATAGAGAGAGATAAAGAGAGATAGAGAGAGATTGAGAGAGATAAAGAGAGATAGAGAGACAGATACAGAGAGATAAAGAGAGATAGAGAGAGAAACAGAAAGAGATACAGACATAGATAGAGAGAGATAGATAGATATAGATAGATATAGAGAGTTAGAGAGATAGGGCGAGATAGAGAGACAGATAGAGAGAGATAAAGAGAGATAGAGAGACTGATAGAGAGAGATAGAGAGAGATAGAGAGAGATAGAGAGAGATAAAGAGAGATAGAGAGACAGATACAGAGAGATAAAGAGAGATAGAGAGACAGATACAGAGAGATAAAGAGAGATAGAGAGACAGATACAGAGAGATAAAGAGAGATAGAGAGACACAGAGAGATAAAGAGAGATAGAGAGACAGATACAGATAAAGAGAGATAGAGAGAGAGAGAGAGAGAGAGAGAGAGAGAGAGATAGAGAGAGATAGGGAGAGATAGAGAAACAGATAGAGAGAGATAAAGTGAGATAGAAAGACAGATATAGAGAGATAGGGAGAGATAGAGAGACAGATAGAGAGTAAACTCTAGAAGTCCCAGGAAGGAACACCCCAAAAAAAACGCTGCGACGCCAACTCCGGGAACAAACCATCAGGAAAAAAATCCGATTTAAAGGCCCAACAAAGGGAAGCAGATGCCTGAAAGAACACGGAAACCAGGTGTGTCAATGCGAAATAATTGCACCAAAATGAGTAATGACTAACTTTCTGCTGCAGAACAACCCGCACACACATTTTCATGATTTGAGACTCGCTGTGGCATAACAATAACCCACACACACCCCCACCCCAAAATTTATATTTTCATATATTTCTTTTAATAAATCTTTTCTTTTAATAAATATGTCCTTATTTAAACTAAAAATTAATTTTACTCCAAGTCAACTGATGTTTAAATATTTTTATTCCTTAGTAAATATACTGTTTGTACTTAATTGTAACTTTGTATGGGTTCGTATGATGATACTTATATGCTACATAATTATTAAAATATTCCATTTATTTAACCTAATGAATTTCATAATTCCCATAAAGGATATTTTATTCTAGAAATATTTAAAGGGGTGAAGGGTTCCTCAATGGCGCCCGTGCGTTTATTTCCAAACATTTAGCACCAAGCTTTTTTGGCGAAAAACCTACCCTTGCGGATTTGATTCGTCCTTTTCACGGATGACGTACGCGATGCTAAGCTTCGACGCCGACGCCGACGCCGACGCCATATCACAGCTGAACCAACCAAACCTAGGCTCTAAAAAAAAAGAGAGGAAAATGTCCTCTCGGCGGTAAATTTTCCACTGAATAAGGAGACCCCGGGTTTTACGACATCACTGTTTATGAGATACATTCGCGAAGAGGGTGTTGGGTGGTGAGGAGGGGAAGGGGAGAGCGTTGGATGGGCAGATGGGATATGGGAGGACGAGGAAGAGGAGGAGGAGTAGATGGCGCGCGCGCGTGTAAGGAGAAATTGTGTGCTAAAAAAAAAGGCAGGCGATTGAATACAATTTCAAGCACAGACACACACACACACACGAACGTTCATGGGCGATAAACAACAACAACAAAAACAAAATATGCTTTAATCGGTTGCCAACGCCGCTGGGTGATAAAATCCTAAGGAGAAATCCATTTGTGGGGAGGAGGATTCAAAGCCTCGCGAGAATCCTGCTAATAGATCGAAGCAGTTAAAAAGTAAATGCAGCAGGTTTATTGAAAGGAAGGAGAGAGGGAAAAAAAACAAAACAAGAAACGCAGCTGTAAAAATACAAGTTATTTAATTTTTTTTTGTTTCTCTTTCCCCTTCCCTTTCCCCCTCCCTCTCCCTCTCTACCTGTCTTTTTTTCCCTCACTCTAACGTCTAGAATTTCTCCTTGCCCTGAAAACATTCTACGTTAGTTTCATCATTTTTTTTAAAAAAAAATAAAGAAGTAAAGTGATGAAAGTTTGAGGAAAAGTAAGTTTTTATTTTAAGCGTGATTTAAAACACTGTTTGAATGGAAAAAAAACAGTTTATCGTTTAATTGTTTGGTTGGAAGCTTCAACTTTAATAATAAAATAGCAATTTTTTATTTAACTTTATTTATTAACAGGTGAAAACGTAAAATTGTAAAGAAAATCGCCGCTAGCTAACATTTTACAGTATTTTACAATATAACTGGCTAAATAGCGGAAATGGAAAATGTAGTTCAAAATGTAATATGCGACGTTTCAGGAGACATTTTGTGCTGCTGTGGGATCATGTAGAGGCTGATGATAAGTGGGAAAAGGTGTTTCTAATTAAGTCAGTTGAGGCGCAATAGTTTATTGGTTAAATGTTAGCATCCTTTATAATCTAAATTTAGAGGTGAAAGTTCCTGCTGATATTATTTTGTCAGGGTTAAATGCGGGGGTCCAAAAATACTACGGTCATGAATATTTGTGGATGCGGCTTTAGGGGGCCATGGCGGGTCACTGTCAGGTAATCCAGCTGCTCAGGTTGCTCGGGCGCCTCACAATCTCCTCCACTGTCTCCTCCACTGTCTCCTCCACTGTCTCCTCCACTGTCTCCTCCACTGTCTCCTCCACTGTCTCCTCCACTGTCTCCTCCACTGTCTCCCTCCACTGTCTCCCTCCACTGTCTCCCTCCACTGTCTCCCTCCACTGTCTCCCTCCACTGTCTCCCTCCACTGTCTCCCTCCACTGTCTCCCTCCACTGTCTCCCTCCACTGTCTCCCTCCACTGTCTCCCTCCACTGTCTCCCTCCACTGTCTCCTCCACTGTCTCCTCCACTGTCTCCTCCACTGTCTCCTCCACTGTCTCCTCCACTGTCTCCTCCACTGTCTCCTCCACTGTCTCCTCCACTGTCTCCTCCACTGTCTCCTCCACTGTCTCCTCCACTGTCTCCTCCACTGTCTCCTCCACTGTCTCCTCCACTGTCTCCTCCACTGTCTCCTCCACTGTCTCCTCCACTGTCTCCTCCACTGTCTCCTCCACTGTCTCCTCCACTGTCTCCTCCACTGTCTCCTCCACTGTCTCCTCCACTGTCTCCTCCACTGTCTCCTCCACTGTCTCCTCCACTGTCTCCTCCACTGTCTCCTCCACTGTCTCCTCCACTGTCTCCTCCACTGTCTCCTCCACTGTCTCCTCCACTGTCTCCTCCACTGTCCTCCACTGTCTCCTCCACTGTCTCCTCCACTGTCTCCTCCACTGTCTCCTCCACTGTCTCCTCCACTGTCTCCTCCACTGTCTCCTCCACTGTCTCCTCCACTGTCTCCTCCACTGTCTCCTCCACTGTCTCCTCCACTGTCTCCTCCACTGTCTCCTCCACTGTCTCCTCCACTGTCTCCTCCACTGTCTCCTCCACTGTCTCCTCCACTGTCTCCTCCACTGTCTCCTCCACTGTCTCCTCCACTGTCTCCTCCACTGTCTCCTCCACTGTCTCCTCCACTGTCTCCTCCACTGTCTCCTCCACTGTCTCCTCCACTGTCTCCTCCACTGTCTCCTCCACTGTCTCCTCCACTGTCTCCTCCACTGTCTCCTCCACTGTCTCCTCCACTGTCTCCTCCACTGTCTCCTCCACTGTCTCCTCCACTGTCTCCTCCACTGTCTCCTCCACTGTCTCCTCCACTGTCTCCTCCACTGTCTCCTCCACTGTCTCCTCCACTGTCTCCTCCACTGTCTCCTCCACTGTCTCCTCCACTGTCTCCTCCACTGTCTCCTCCACTGTCTCCTCCACTGTCTCCTCCACTGTCTCCTCCACTGTCTCCTCCACTGTCTCCTCCACTGTCTCCTCCACTGTCTCCTCCACTGTCTCCTCCACTGTCTCCTCCACTGTCTCCTCCACTGTCTCCTCCACTGTCTCCTCCACTGTCTCCTCCACTGTCTCCTCCACTGTCTCCTCCACTGTCTCCTCCACTGTCTCCTCCACTGTCTCCTCCACTGTCTCCTCCACTGTCTCCTCCACTGTCTCCTCCACTGTCTCCTCCACTGTCTCCTCCACTGTCTCCTCCACTGTCTCCTCCACTGTCTCCTCCACTGTCTCCTCCACTGTCTCCTCCACTGTCTCCTCCACTGTCTCCTCCACTGTCTCCTCCACTGTCTCCTCCACTGTCTCCTCCACTGTCTCCTCCACTGTCTCCTCCACTGTCTCCTCCACTGTCTCCTCCACTGTCTCCTCCACTGTCTCCTCCACTGTCTCCTCCACTGTCTCCTCCACTGTCTCCTCCACTGTCTCCTCCACTGTCTCCTCCACTGTCTCCTCCACTGTCTCCTCCACTGTCTCCTCCACTGTCTCCTCCACTGTCTCCTCCACTGTCTCCTCCACTGTCTCCTCCACTGTCTCCTCCACTGTCTCCTCCACTGTCTCCTCCACTGTCTCCTCCACTGTCTCCTCCACTGTCTCCTCCACTGTCTCCTCCACTGTCTCCTCCACTGTCTCCTCCACTGTCTCCTCCACTGTCTCCTCCACTGTCTCCCTCCACTGTCTCCCTCCACTGTCTCCTCCACTGTCTCCTCCACTGTCTCCTCCACTGTCTCCTCCACTGTCTCCTCCACTGTCTCCTCCACTGTCTCCTCCACTGTCTCCTCCACTGTCTCCTCCACTGTCTCCTCCACTGTCTCCTCCACTGTCTCCTCCACTGTCTCCTCCACTGTCTCCTCCACTGTCTCCTCCACTGTCTCCTCCACTGTCTCCTCCACTGTCTCCTCCACTGTCTCCTCCACTGTCTCCTCCACTGTCTCCTCCACTGTCTCCTCCACTGTCCCCTCCATTGTCTCCTTCACTATTCCCTCCCCCATTCAGTCCCCCATTCAGTCCCCCATTCAGTCCCCCATTCAGTCCCCCATTCAGTCTTCTATTCAGTTCACTATTCACTCCACTTTTCATTCCACTTTTCAGTCCCCTATTCCGTCCCCTATTCCGCCCACTATTCTGTCCTCTCCAATGCAATTTTCCATCCACCGTTTTCGCGGTCTTTGTCTCTTTCTCTCTTTTCCTCCAATTGGCCTCTATTAAAAAAAATATATTTTTTTCGGATGAAATCTTCACGGTTAACCAACCGGGTCAGTTCTTTTTTTTTTACAAGAGCACAGCGTTTCTGCGGCCAACTTCTGCCGCCGGCTTCAGGCTATATATAGCCTGCAGGAAACTGGGTGTTCTTTTAAAAACCTGGCCGTGAGGATATTTCATCCGAATTATTCACCGGGAAAGTCTACGTTCATTAAAATATGTTTCGTCTCTAACCTACTTTCCAAGTTCCGTATTAATTATCCCCTATATTTTCGACGTTTTAGAATCTAAAACCATATATATTCAGAGGCATTTAACACTAACTTGGCAAAGGAAGTACGAATATTTCAAGAGGAAACCTTAGGCAGGAGCGTGAAGATGTCCACGGATCGTCCATAGCATTCAAGTAGTAGATAAATAAAGGTAATTTCTCTTATCAACGAATAGCACAGTCAAACTGACCGGAAATAAATTTAAGTGAAACAGAATTTTTAACGTAAAAAATAATAATAATAAAAAGGGCACAGGTTGTAGTTGTTTTCTTTTATTTAATCTTTGGAACCGCTTAAGGAGCAAAATTTTATAAATCTAAGAAGAAAACCCGACTCAGGTTTACTAAATTGGTTGTCTTTTTTAATTTATCCATCAATTATTCCCCTATTTTTCTATTCTGATTTGGTTCCTAATTACCCGTCTGCACAATTTAATTTTAATTTTTTCCCTAGAAGAAAGGAAATAATGCCAAAAAATAATAAATAAAATGTCGCCCGGAAGCGCCGTCTAAAAAAGTTAGTACAGGTCCACTAATTAATTTGATTAAATAATGTAACACACACGGATTATTGAAACTTTGCGGTTAGGTTTTGAACTGTCGATTGCTAAATTTTTTTCAGACCATTTAAAGCAAAAATTTGAAATATATGAACTGTAACACAGTGAAACTGACGGTAAATAAATTTAAGTGAAAAAGAATTTTTAATATAAAAAAATAATAAAAATAAAAAGGGCAAAGGTTGTAGTTGTTTTCGGTTTTTTAATCTTTTGAACCGCTTAAGGAGCAAAGTTTCATAAATCGAAGGAGAAAAACCCAACTCAGTTTGATTAAATTGGTTGTGTTTTTTTTAAATTTATCCATCAATTATTCCCCTATTTTTCTATTCTGATTTGGTTCCTAATTACCCATTTGCAAAAATTAATTTTTAATTTTTTTCTAGAAGAAAGACAAGAATGCCCCCAAAAAAATAAATAAAATGTCTACCGGAAGCGCCGTCCTAAATAAGTTAGTACAGGTCCACTAATTAATTTTATTAACACAGATTATTGAAACTTTACGGATAGGTTTTTTTGGGAGAGGGTTTCGCATTGACGTTTGCTAAATTTTTTTTTCCAGATCATTTAAAGCAACAATTTAAAATATATGTCTTTTTTAATTGATCCATCAATTATTTCTCCTATTTTTCTATTCTGATTTGGTTCCTCATCACTCGTTTGCACAATTTAATTTTTAAATTTTTCTCTAGAAGAAAGACAAGAATGCGAAAAAAAAATATGTCGACTTTGCGGATAGGTTTTTTATTTTTGGTAGAGAGAGGTTTTGCACTGACGTTTCCTAAATATTTTTTTTCTCAGACCATTTAAAGCAACAATTTGACCGAAATATCTATGAACTGTCAAACTCGAGATACGTGAAAAGGAAAAACCCCCCAAAAAAAACTGACCAATTTTTCCTGTCGAAACACAAGTATAAAATGCCTTTTTTTATAAAAAAAACACTTTAATTTACATATCATAAAATATGGAATAAAAAATCCTTGGGGGCGAAAAAAAATTGAGAGGTTTTAGAATGACGTGGGGTCAATGCTGAGGCTCCAAAACTCATGGACCTCTACAATTTTTTTGACAGTAGTAGCAGTAGTAGTGGAAGTCACCGTTTCGGAAATAATCACACACACACTGTAAACGGAATTTAAAAATTAAAATTAAATGAAAACCCCCTTGTTTAGAGGGGATAATGTGAGGTGAATCTACGAGGAAGCCGAATGAATGATGGAGTCATTAGCAGTGTTGGGAGGATTGTATCCAATTAACTACTGTTGATGCACAAAACTAACTACTGGAGCCAAAAATTTTCAACGTGCGTTGTGTTGGCTACTCTGTGAAAAAAAAAAGATGAGCGAAGGACGAGTGTGGAGCAACCCCCCTGTGGGACTGGACAGACAGCAGCGGGGGGAGGATATGATGTTAATTATCCGGGAAGCTGAACGTCATTCAGCCGGCACTCAACTCATAAACAACAAGCAGCAGCAGCACAGAGGCGACGGACGTAGCGGCTAATACCACTAATGGCGGCCATGTTGCCCGGAACTAACTGCCGAGGCACCCTGTGGCGTCCAACTACCTTCTCCTCCTCCTCTGCCAAGAAACGGATCAGTGTTTTCACGTAGGCTAAAAACCAACCCCAAATTAAACACACGACCTAAATAACTAGATAAATTAAAATTAAACGTCACATAGGCCGACATTTTAAGAATAATACTTAATGTCTACTGTATTTAGTTCCGAAATTAATCGCTTTACAGTGAATAAAATTCCTTATCTATACGTTGTAAAAATCTGAAATGCAACTCAATTGAATAGAATAATAAGTGTTTGCAGACTGACAGCTTAAAATTATATTCCTGTTTGTGATATAATATATATAGATTTTTTTAAAAAATTTTAGTTATTTAATAAAATTACTTGCCCTTTAGGATATGTTAATTTTATTTAGATATGTTTTTTTTAAAAAAAAACAAATATATATTAAAAGGGGGTTTCTGTGAGATATTACAAAGAAATTAATTCAAGGGGATGATTTTACAAGTATTAGGGGTTAATTACGTCACCGCGGTAAACCAACGTGCAGCAGATTTTCGTTCCACTCTCACAGATGTCTCCTCCTACCTTTTAACATCTTTTTACCACTCTCTAGCTTTCACCTAACTTAACTTTCAACCTCTTTTTTTTCCACTCTCCAGCTTTTTCTTCCTTCTCAGCATCTTTTTTTTCCCACACTTTCCAGCTTTCTCCTCCCTTTCAACATTTATTCCACTCTCCAGCATTCTCCTCTGTTTCAACATCTTCTTTTTCATTCTCCAGTTTTCTCCTCCCTTTCGACATATTTTCCACTCCCCAGCTTTCTCCTCCTTTTCAACATATTTTTTACCACTCTCCAGCTTTCTCCTCGCTTTCAACGTCTTTTTTCCACTCTCCAGCTTTCTCCTCTGTTTCAAGAACTGTTCCAACTCTCCAGCATTCTCCTCCCTTTTAACATATTTTCCACTCTCCAGCATTCTCTTCCCTTTCAACATCTTTTTTTCACTCACCAGCTTTCTCCTCCATTTCAACGTCTTTTTTCCACTCTCCAGCTTTCTCCTCTGTTTCAAGAACTGTTCCCACTCTCCAGCATTCTCCTCCCTTTCAACATATTTTCCACTCTTTAGCATTCTCCTCCCTTTCAACATTTTCTTTCCACTCTCCAGCTTTCTCCTCCTTTTCAACATCTTTTTTCGACTCTCCAGCTTTCTCCTCCATTTCAACATCCTTTTTTCCACACTCTCCAGCTTACTCTTCCCTTTCAATATATTTTTCACTCTCCAGCTTTCTCCTCCTTTTCAACATCTTTTTTCCACTCTCCAGCTTTCTCCTCGCTTTCAACATCTTTTTTTCCACCCTCCAGCTTTCTCTTTCCTTTTAATATCTTGTTCCCTTTCAACATCTTTTTTACCACTCTCCAGCTTTCTCCTCCCTTTCAACATCATTTTTCCACTCACCAGCTTTCTCCTCCCTTTCAACATCTTCTTTCCACTCTCCAGCTTTCTCCTCCTTTTCAACATCATTTTTCCACTCTCCAGCTTTCTCCTCCCTTTCAACATCTTCTTTCCACTCTCCAGCTTTCTCCTCCCTTTCAACATCATTTTTCGACTCTCCAGCTTTCTCCTGCCTACGACATCTGTTCAACTCCCACTCTCTTTCACACTCTCTCACGCTTTCTCCTCCACTGAAAATTTTTCCATCTCGTCTCCCAGATAACCTCTTATAACCTTTCTCTAAGGGAAAAACGCTATCCCACGTGATGTTTCTTTCCGGAAATCCTCACGAATCCTTCGTCCACAACTAGAAATATCCCATGAGAAAGGGAACAGCGTCCCTCGGAAAATTTTGAAGGGTTAACGTCCCTTCAACAAAACAAGCTTAATATTATGAACCCGCAGTACGTGTTTTTTTTAATTTGTATAGAGAAAATACTAAACTTACAGACATGAGAATTTCTTTTACAATAGATATTCTGATTATTTATAATAATTATAATTATTAACTTGACACCATCTAAAGAAATAACGATATTGGAACAGTGGAAAAAGGAATTCTTTAAGCTTGTAAAGGATAACTTTCAAGTATAAGTACAGGTTAGTGGTGCTTAACGGTTTATTTTATATCAAACCTTTTTTTCTAGGATAAATCAGAGTTAGAAGTACAAGAAATCAACAACCAAAAAAAGATAGAAATTAGGGGGGTTTAGTGGTGGTAAAACTATCTGTTCTCAAAGCTAGTTAATGTCCGTCCATACACACACACACAGGGACTAATTGCTCTTGTTGCTGCACAATAATCGGATAATGCACTCAACACGGACGCACAGAGCCTCTTGCTTCACTAATAGGATGATAGTCATTACCAAGGCAGCTCAAAAGAAGGAAGAGCCATTTTCCCTCCCACCCTCCCACTCACCACCCATGGGGGGGCTCCAAAAGGATCATAAATTTGAGCTCAAACACGGACGGATGGATCACGTGGAATCAACGTGACGGTAACACACACAAAGGCGAGGAAAATTTACCATTATACATACATATATATATATATATAAACGAATTAAATATTGGCCGGAGGGTGGTTTGTAACAAAAAATAAATAAATAAGCACTTGTAGCATCCAATAATTTCGTAAGATATTTTAATTACAACTGAAATAACAGCATCATTACTTCTATGTAGGAGTTGAAAAGCTGAAGAAAATGTAAAACTGTTAGGAAAATTTAAGAATAGTTTAATTAAACGTATCAGTAAACAATTAAAGTAACGAGTAACATTTCTTTACAAAATAATAAATTGTTTATAATTATAATTATTGTTTTTTTAGTTGTTCAACAGTTCCATAATAGGCCAGAACGTTTAATGAGCTGTAACTATTAATGTTACACTCCATCTTCAATGGACCAATCACTATATTATCATCATCCCTTTCAACAAGTAGCAGGACAACAACTTTTTTTTAAAAAAAATATCACTCAGTTAAAGGATAAAAATACATTTCCCTCTTATTTTTTTTTAAATGGTAAGGCGGACGTAACTAATAATGTTACACCCCCATTTTCAGTGGACCAACCACTATATCACCATCATCCCTCTCAAACAAGTAGCAGGACAACTTTCTTTTAAAAATATCACTCAATTTAAGGATAAAAATACATTTTCCTCTTATTTTTTTTAAAAAAAACAAGGTAAGGCGGACGTAACTAATAATTTTGTAACCCTATTTTCAGTGGACCTATCACTATTTATCATCATTATCCATCTCAAACAAGTTGCGGGACAAGTTTTTTTAAAAAATCACTCAGATTAATGATAAAAATACATTTCCCTCTTATTTTTTTAAAAAAAAGGTAAGGCGGACGTAACTAATAATGTTACACCCCCATTTTCAGTGGACCAACCACTATATCACCATCATCCCTCTGAAACAAGTTGCAGGACAACTTTTTTAAAAAAAATATCACTCAGTTGAAGGATAAAAATACATTTCCCCCCTATTTTTTTTAAAAGCAAGGTAAGGCGGACGTAACTAATAATTTTGTAACCCCATTTTCAGTGGACTAACCACTATATCACCATCATCCCTCTGAAACAAGTTGCAGGACAACTTTTTTTAAAATATCACTCAGTTTAAGGATAAAAATACATTTCCCTCTTATTATTTTTTTTAAAAAAAAAACAAGGTAAGGCGGACGTAACTAATAATTTTAAACAACCCATTTTCAGTGGACCAACCACTGTATCATCATCCCTCCTCTCAAAGAGTAGCAGGAGAATTTTTTGAAAAAAATATCAATCAATTTAAGGATAAAAATTCATTTCCCTCTTATTTTTTTTAAAAAAAAAGAAGGAAAGGGGTTAGGCCGCCGACGTTCTGATAGAAATTTTATTCGCCGTCGTGTAAAAAGGTAAAGTTTTCTTTTTTTGCCGTCCGTTCACAGGTATTTTTAAGGAGCTGCTCGGGTTGAGTGTCCCGCGATACGCGTAAGGACAACGCCGCCTCCAAGGAGAGGCGGGTAGGTAGACAGACCCGCGATACTGCGCCTCCTGTCCAATAGTGGTGAGGATGAGAGAGAGAGGGAGAGAAAATTTGACAAACCTGATATCCACTTTAGAACTGACAAAATACAGGACTAAAAATGTAGAGTCTTAAATATTACATCATAAGACTTAATAATATACTCATCATCATCATCGGACCCGGGGGGGACTTTCAAATCCAGGAACCGGATCAGTGAGTATAAGGACCAAAAAATATGGACATCATAACATAAAAAATAGAATATAAATTATAGTAATAGTAAGATTATTCAAGTAATTATCTTAAACCAAACTACATAACTCTGCTAATACCAAATACAGTCATAAATAATTAGAGAGTATAAAATTAGTAACAAAAAAGTTTGAACCAACCTACAACTACTACTACTCGACCCAACGCGTCATGGAGGAGATCCGGAAACACGCGTGGGTCGTAACCTGGGGGAAAAACACCCCGGAGTTGTTCCACAAAACAGAAAATGTATAAAGGTGGAAAGGATGAGGAGGAGACAAAGAAATAGTCCTCCAGTTTCTCCACGAAAATAATATAATAATAAAATTAGAGTAACAGATGATGATGATCTTACACACGCTAAAAACAAATTTAAATATACGCATATACTTTTATTATTATTGTATTCATACATATTTATATCTGTGAGTAAGAAAAATAAAATGTACCAAAAAAAGAAAAATATTGTTAAACAGACCTGTTATTGAATCGAGAAAAACAGGTCAAGTAAAATTATTATCAATAAAAATAATGTCCAATGGTGAGAGAGGATGAGAGAGGGAGAGAGAGAAAACGATAATCTAATGTTGGCCTCACTGCGCTCATATATTAAAATAGCTGTAGTATTGTAAAAAGGAAAATTCGTACCATGTCAGGAATACGTCAGATGAAGAAAAAAAACACCAGGCCAATAAAGTATTAAATAAATAATTTTTTTAAGAAAATCAATAATTTTCTAAATTAACATCTGAAAGTTTCCTCCCCCCTCTTCTCTCCGTGTGTGAAGCTGATAGAGATTGGGGGGGGAAAGGAGGAAGGGGATTAGGAGCTGAACACTTGTATTGCTAAAAGTTAAGAAATAGGTTGTCAATGATACGAAGTCGATTTTAGGGGGCTGCAACATATGGCAACAGCGCCCTCTTTTCCCCCGCCCACCGCCCCCTTGCATACCTTCTAATTGCACTGTGCTACTTCTGCTAAGTGTGAAACAGAATTAGAAACGCGAGAGGCACTTAGAGTCAGATTTAAACTAAGGTAGAGTTAGAAACAGTCAATCAGATGTAAAACAGAAATATTATATATTATTTTTGGAAAGTACAATACAGGAGTTAGGTTATTAGATTATTGTATTGTATTTATTAAATCTACAAATGCTGTAGCCGCTTCCCCTGCTGGTGGCAGATACACACATACACAACTTAACACAATAATTAATAATCTGGTCGTCGTAAGGACCTATATTTAACCCTATAGTTGAATGTATAATTATATTCAATATAAATAAATAAGTGTGGAATCATATTATTAAGATATGAATTTTTTTAAAAAAAGAATATGATTCTTTTTGCCTGACAAGAAAAGAAACAAAAAAAACTTGGAAATACATTTCACTGTAGTAGTATAACATTGGCAGCACTGATGACGTCACTGCACTAAACTTAGATTGGAGTCGAAATTTTTGTTTCTGTTAGAGGAAGTTTCCCCCAAAAAAATCTCCTGCAGGGCAGATTGTTCCAGTCATTATTAATTGTCCTATTTTAGGAATGAGTATTTTTCCAACGTCTCTGTGTGTTTTTTTGGGTTCCTTGCTTGTAATTTAAACAGGTGATCTCTCCTCCTCCTCTTCCACCTCCTCCTCCATCTCCTTCATCTCCTTCCTCCTCCTCCTCCATTTCCTTCATTTTCTCCATTTCCTTCATCTTCTCCTCCTCCTCCTCCTCCTCCTCCTCCTCCTCCATCTTCTCCTCCTCCTCCTCCTTCTTCTCCTCCTCCTCCTCCTCCATCTCCATCTCCTCCTCCTCCTCCTATCTTCTCCTCCTCCTCCTCCTATCTTCTCCTCCTTCTTCTCCTCCTCCTTCTTCTTCTCCTCCTCCTTATTCTCCTCCTCCTCCTCCTATCTTCTCCTCCTCCTCCTTATATCTTCTCCTCCTCCTCCTCCTCCTTCTTCTTCTCCTCCTCCTCCTTATTCTCCTCCTCCTCCTCCTTATATCTTCTCCTCCTCCTCCTTATATCTTCTCCTCCTCCTCCTTATATCTTCTCCTCCTCCTCCTTATATCTTCTCCTCCTCCTCCTTATATCTTCTCCTCCTCCTCCTTATATCTTCTCCTCCTCCTCCATTTCCTTCATTTTCTCCATCTCCTTCATTTTCTCCATCTCCTTCATTTTCTCCTCCTCCATCTCCTCCTCCTTCATCTCCTCCTCCTCCATCTTCTCCTCCTCCTTCATATTCTTCTCCTCCTCCTTCATATTCTTCTCCTCCCTCATATCGTCCTCCCCCATCTCCTCCTCCTCCCGTTCCCAGTCGATTCCTCTTTCATTCTCTCTCTGATTCCCCCTGCCAAGTTTTTTTTGACCTGCAAAAGGCTCTGTAGAAAAATGTGTTTCCTAGCTATTTCTCTTTCTTCTTGTCTGTAGCGTGTCTGTCCCACCCTAGCCGCCCTAGTCACCCTTTACCTTTTCGTTCCCATCCACATGCCCAGGTTTGGGTCACCACAACCTTTTCTAAGGATTCATATTCCATAAGTGGAAGCGTAATAAGCCTGGGTAATATTACCTTTACCTCTTTCACGTTAAAATAGACAGAGAGATAACCTCTTGTTTTTTAGGAATGTTGAGGGATTGGAATTTTGTGTAATTCTTTATCAGTCCTTGTTGTTTCCGCCCCTCCTCCACCTCCATTTTCGAAATGCGCACAGCCAGGGATAAACAATGGCTTCGACTGAACGCAAGCTTTCGGTCAACATGACAAACAAATATTAGTCCACGTCAGAGGAATGGCGGGGGAGGGGTTGGGGTAGTTGGAAGGGTTTAAAAAAAAGCTTCACAAACACACGCACACACACATACGTCGCTGCTGCGTGCTCATATATCCCTGTCCGCATAATTCACCCCCGCCCCACCCCCACTACCCCTAAACGGCCGATTACAGCTGCAAATGTGAGAAAATCCTCTTCTTAACGCGGAAAAGCACACGACGACACGCGGTTCGTTCAACTTGCAAATTCATTTTCGCACGGTATAATGTTACACGTAGCAGTAGGAGTAGTGGAGGAGGAGGCGGGGGCGACAGGGGGAAAAAATGAAATGGAAATTAAAAAAGTAACAAGAGGAGTGGGGGGAAAGTATAATTGAAAACAGAAAACGGTAGTAGCTAGTAGGAGGGGAAGGGGGAGGAGTGGGGGGGTGGTTGGGGATTAGCTGTTATTTAGGAACGGGGACAGGAGAGATAAAATTGCAATTAGCCCCGCCATTGTATTGTTGCCGGGAATGAAATATTACCGAAATTCAAGCAGAGTTCCCCGGGGCTGTAAAATATGTCTACATTCATTTAACCAATTTTTTTTCCTTTGTTTGTTTGTTTGTTTGTAGCTGTCTGTCTCTCCGCTCTGCAACAAGACTCTGCTGAATTGAAAATTAGAGTTTACAGCTGCGTCTCCAGGGATGTGATCCCTTGGCAAGTTCCAGTTATCCAGGGAGATGTTACAGGATTATTATTAAGTATTATCCCCACCTTAAAAAATAAATAAATCTATTATTCCTATTGTTTCAACATTATTATTAACTAATTTATTAAATATCCTTATTTTCAAGGCTACTTAAGGTGCGGTTGTGGAATCGAGTCCTCAGGTTAGTCTGATGCAACCCTTCATTCTAACCTAAAATTTCCACGCCCTCACGAATCTGCTTAACGTATTCTATCCTTGTCCTCCCACATTCGTACTTGAAGCAAAAAGAATATAAGTTGATGGGGAAAAAATATAACTTGAAGGGAAAAAATATAACTTGAAGGGAAAAAATATAACTTGAAGGGAAAAAATATAACTTGAAGGGAAAAAATATAACTTGAAGGAAGGAAATATAACTTGAAGGAAGGAAATATAACTTGAAGGAAGAAAATATAACTTGAAGGAAGAAAATATAACTTGAAGGAAGAAAATATAACTTGAAGGAAAAAGAATATAACTTCAAAAAAGAATATAACCTCAAAGAAAAAGAATATAACATCAAAGAAAAACAATATATCCTCAAAGAAAATCAATATAACCTCAAAGAAAAACAATATAACCTCAAAGAAAAACAATATAACCTCAAAGAGAAACAATATAACCTCAAAGAGAAACAATATAACCTCAAAGAGAAACAATATAACCTCAAAGAAAAACAATATAACCTCAAAGAAAAACAATATAACCTCAAAGAAAAACAATATAACCTCAAAGAAAAACAATATAACCTCAAGGAAAAATAATATAACCTCATGGAAAAAGAATATAACCTCAAGGAAAAATAATATAACCTCAAAGAAAAACAATATAACCACAAGGAAGAAGAATATAACTTCAAGGAAAAAGAATATAACCTCAAAGAGAAATAATATAACCCAAGGAAGAAGAATATAACTTCCAGGAAAAAGAATCGAACTTCAAGGAAAATTAATAAAACTCTCTGAGCAGTGGCGATGATATTTTTAAGGGAGAAGAAGAAGATTTATAAACCATAATAAATTACAGGAACGTGGTTCTGGAAAAAAAGAGTACATCACGAGGATTAATAAAGGGGAACAACCAAGGTGATGGAGTGGAGTATATGGGCAACAGTGTAACAACCAAGGCTCATAGATTCAGAAAGGGTTCTTTTTGATTGAAGATAAGGAATTCTGCAACTTGGGCAACATAATAACTAGATAGTAGGATAGCTCAGGCAAGAAAAGATACAAGTTATGCCGATATGAAAAGACTTTAGTAAGGTAAGGATAACATGGAGGGTTGCTTCAGACCAGACTTGCGACTGAATATTACAACAACGACGAGGTACAGGGAAATGTTTAAATAATATTCGGTCCTTAACTAAATAATTCTCCCTTATAAATGAAAAAAAAAGTGGGGGGACCATTTTTTAGAGGAAAATTGAAAAACAAAATTAAACCGTTGCTTTTGAAACTAAAGTAGTAGACATTTCCTTCACGCTGCAGCAGCAAGGGTAGTAGTAGGAATAGGGAACGAATAATTAATTTTTTAACTATCCACAAATATTAATTAGTGAAATCAATAAATAATAATATTTTTTATGGGGGGAGGAGAGGGAAACGGAGAACTTTTATTTATTCATGATACGTTTCAATAAATAATCATAGAGGGGGTGGGTTTTCCCCTTTGAATAATTGAAGGGTATATTTTTTTTAACCATTTAAAACGGGAAACATCAACATTAACATCATCAGCATCAACATCCACCCCTCGGCCACCCTCCAAGGTACTTTAAATTTAAATTGAAAGCGCCTTGTTTTAACGGGGAAACTAGAAAAATTCATAAAAGCTTCAGTTTAAAATAAGTATATATGAAAAATTAATTATTTACATATTTAATATGAGAATAAATTAATTTATACATTAAACATTATTATGATAATAATTTTTTTTATATAATGATGTATTATAATAATAATAATAAATTATACAGCAAGGTCCTTGCGTTCGATCATATTTTGTGAGGATTTGCACAACAATATTTTTTTTCTTTGGTTTATTAAAACACCAATATTATATTTCCTTATTAACTAACGCCTTAATTATAATAGTTGCATTATTCTTTTCCTCCTACTGTATTATTAATAATAAAATTTTCAATTATCATTCTAGATTATTATTGGTCAGTCCATAAACTAAGTAATAAGATCCTGTATGTTTTTTTTTAAAAAAAAATATTTATTTTCGGCAATATATTTGTTGCATAATAATCCTCATAAAAATTACTAAATTTTTAAATAGTTTAAATTAAATGGTAATGGAATTTTAAATTATTATCTATCGAATCCAATTGTAATTTGGCCCTTAAATACCCAATATATATATATATATATATACATATATATATATATATATGCAACTGTTATAATTATTATAATTAAGGCGTTAATAAGGAAATATAATATTGGTGTTTTAATAAACAAAAAGAAAAAAATATTGTTGTTGTGCAAATCCTCACAAAATATGATCGTACGCAAGGACCTTGCTATATAATTTATTATTATTATTATTATTATTATACATTATTTTATATACAAAAAATTTATTATCATAATAATGTTTAATGTATAAATTAATTTATTCTCATATTAAATATGTAAATAATTAATTAATATATATATATACTTATTTTAAAGTGAAGCTTTTATGAATTTTTCTATTTTCCCCGGTAATATATTTTTTTCCCTTCAAGTTATATTTTTTCCCTTCAAGTTATATTTTTTCCCTTCAAGTTATATTTTTTCCCTTCAAGTTATATTTTTTCCCTTCAAGTTATA
>CM067378.1:120593069-120600797 GCA_034510155.1 Eucriotettix oculatus
ACCTGAAGAAGTTCAAAAAAAATAATAATAAGTCGAGTCGTGGTAAAAAGAAAAACGGAAAAACAACCACCAGGTCCTAGGTGAGATGATGAAAGCAGAAAATTTGGAAAACTCTTTTTGAAAATACTATCTATAAAAAAAAATTAACAGTGACGTTGTCACATCACAAACACCACAGTGATCTAGATTTATTGTTTGATTCCATTAATCCTCGATTGAGGAAATAGGAGGATAAGTCATACATTAAAAATTAAAAATGAACAAAATAAAGTACATAATTAAAGACAAATAATCTTAAAAAAATTAATAAAAGAAAATGTATATAGACAAAAGTCAATATAAACACAACACAGCGACACACACACACACACACACAGTGGGAAACACAAACAAGAGCACACTGAGGAATCTAAATAAATCTAAATACAGTTACCAACATTTTGTCACTAAATTCATAACTAATCAAATAATCAACAACAAATGTCAAAATTAGATTGGAATAAAATGAGATATTCCGACAGTGGTTCATCCGTTAAAAATATTGAGGGTAGAGAGGAAATTTTTTTTTTCATAATTTTACCTTCTACAGCTAACAAACAATACAAACTAATTAAAATTTTACATAATTTCAGTGTAGGTGTATTTTTTAATTAAATAAATAATTTAAAAATAATGAATAATAAATTTTTTAACTTTCTGAAAATTGTTTGGATTGTGATGCATTTTATATCGGACAAACAAAATGAGCTTTAAAAAAAACTCTCATTAAAGGACATAAAATTAGACAATCGAAAGAACTGAGACTAGTCTTTCCCAAAAATCAAAACACAGACACACACACACACACACATACATGTTAATAATCACAATTTTTTGGATTGGCAAAATGTGGAAATAATTTTTTTTCCGACGGAGGAAAATAATTTCCGTTGGAGCAACTGTGAGTGAAATGTCGTAAATCATCCAGGCTGTGCAACCCCCCTTTTTCAAACTTAAAAAAGACACGAGTAATTTGAACGAAAAATATATACGATACTCTTTCGCTTTAGTAGTTTAACTGTTTTATTTTGTTCTTGATTATTAAAATTTAACTGCCTAAATCACTCATTGTTACTACATCACGTTAGAGACTGGAGATGATCCAAAACGAACGTAATTCTTCACATGTTCATTCAATAATCTTTTTTTTTTTTTCGGCCAAAGGGAGTCGAGGAGGAGGGGAAATATGTTGATTTGCTAATTGTTTTTTTTTTAAGTATGAACCATGTTTCATATATACATATATAATAATTTTTTTTAAAAAAAAAATTGTAACATAGAACACATCCTTACTTAATTTTTCTTGTAATATTATCTTTGCATTACGCCCGAGGGTAACCTCCAGAAGAAAAAAAAAATAATGGGGAGAGACGAAACGTCCCTTTTCAATAAACGGGTGATGAATTTGAAATACCGTCTTTTTATTTAATCTAAACTGTTGCATATTTTTTTTTTATTTTTTTGACAACGAAAACCGACGCATTTTAATGAAGGTAATAGTGGCAATATGTTTGATTAAAAAAAAAATAGGGGAGGGGGGTGGGGTGCTTAAACAGAATGTAGGATTTAGAGGGCGGGGGTGGGGGGTGGGGGGTGGGGGGGGGGAACTACCGTTCTGAGCTCTTTAGTCCGCAAGATGGAGGCGAAGGTGAGACGTTCAAAAGCGGTCGTCGAGCTTTACAGTTATTGAGGAGCAGAGCTTTAAATAGGAATCCTAGCTTTTTTAATTTTAATTATTGATAAACTGTTAATTATTTTTTTTTTAGAAATTTGTCATGTTTTCTTTTTTATTTAAAAATTTATAAGTATTGCATTCATGCGCGTAGAAGGTCAGTGACGTAACCTTTTACGCGAGTGGAAAGTTTTGGGGGGGGGGGTGGTGGTTGTTATCTTGCGAGGAGTCTTGGTCGTGGTTGTCGTCGTCCTCCTTGAGAGAGGCCGATGATGTGTCGGGCGCCGCCATCGACCAGCGGACCGAGCCAAATGTGAAAACGATACTGCGGTAATAGCGTTGGGGATATCTTCTCTCCTCTCCTCTCCTCTCCTCTCCTCTCCTCTGCTCGCAGCTGCTCTTCCCTAGGGACGCTAAGCGGACGTGCAGCTAATAACATCTGGATGGCCAGCTACTCACTCCCTCACTCGCCCTTACAGACGGACACAGCAGTGGCAAAGGTCAAGTTGCAAGACATTTCACATTACACTCCGCGGTCAAATTTCTTTTTTTCCCCCCCTCACATACGTACCTACCTACTTAACTTTTAGCTAATTGAACGCGACAAACGAAAAGGAGAGAAGGAGGAGGAAAGGGCGGAGGAGGAGGAGGAGGAAGGGGGAGAGACAGGGAAAATCTCCATTTCACCTGAAATCTACGCACAGCCTCGAAACATTAAAACCCCTGCACACACGTTAATAATTATCTTACTAATATATAGCAGTCTGTACGACGTTGTTGCCCCGCCCCCTTTTTCTTTAATTTTGAATCGAATGGTCATTTTTTTTTAGAAATATAATTTGAGATGATGGTTTTTGTTATTTCTTTTCCAGGTCCCTCTCTCTCTCTCTGTGTGTGTGTGTGTGTGTGTGTGCGGTTCTCACTCACTCCACCCCCCATCCTTATAAGCTTTATGTATTGTCTGGTATGTTTTCCTTCTATTACTGAGACACCGTCTAAATTCTCGTGAGGAAGATTCATGGCGAATCACCTGACCCCCACCCCCCCCGCTAAACATTTTTTTTTAGCCCGTTTTTGTATTTCTTTTCGAACGTTAGAGTAGTGTGTGTTCATTAAAGATATGGGATGATCCCAGCAGCCACACGTTACTCCAGCACCCCAGAGATTCTAAAATTGGCCCTGACCAGCCCAGCCCTTGTTTTGTAAGCAGAAATCTTGGTTTTTTCTCGTGCTTTTCTCTCAAGACCCCTGTGAAGCATCAGCAGCAGCAGCGCCTCCTTTACCTCGCTGGCTCACTCACCTCATTACCCCCTCCCTCCCCCCACCCCCCGAATTCAAATCTTTACTAATCGTCGTGATCCCAAGATATTTACAGTTATTTTGATTCTGTTACAACTTCGTCCCCCATTTTATATCTAGTGTGGGGGAGGGACATTTTATCTTCTTTTTTTTTTTGAAAAAACGACTGCCCTTTACTCTTCGTTGCATAAGTGGGCCGATCACACTTACACCCCCCCCAACCCCTATGACGTCATTTGTAATTCACAGCGAACTCTGAGAGGACGATCTTTTTAAAAAATTCCCGAATCAACCTTCAGTACCCGAAGACATAAAAATGCAAAAAAAAAAAAATTCGAAATACTTTGTGAATTAGTGGCATATATACATATCAATCGGAAAATATAAATTTCGACTACAGAAATACAGAAGCACAGGACCACAAGCCTTCAGGTAGAAGAAAAAAAAATGTATTTAGGTGATTAAGGGCAAATTATAACAACAAAGACTTTAGAAAAATTTTACAATAACTAAAAAAGATGAACGATAAGTGAGCATCTAAATTTATCAACTATTTATTCAAAACAGCGACGTTTCATCTCCCCTTTTTTGAGATAACCTCGGGGGTACTCCAAAGATAATATTACAAGAAACTAAATATGGGTCATATATATATATATATATATATAACATGGTTCATAATTCACAAAGCGAAAAAATTTTAAAAAATATATATAACGTAAAACCCACATTTATTTTCATTTAATTACAACTTTGTAGTACGCCTGAGGAAATCTCAAAACGGAGACGAAACGTAGCGTTTGAATAAATTAGTTGATATATTTATATTCTGAGTTGTTGGGCGTCTTTCCTTTTTATATATTGTTAATTATGTAGCGAATGTTAAATTACCGAGGGAAAATATTATAAATCTGTAAAAATGCTTCATAATCAAACTAGAAGTAAAATGAAATCTTGTGATTTAATTGAACAAACAGGGACTCGACTAAATTACCCTGCAATATTCCTGGAGGATTTTTTTTCCTCCTCCAGAAAGTTAAAATGTTCTATTGAAGATCATGCAGATCGCCACTTAATAATATTCGAGCCTGATTAATGAACTTTTGTTTTTATTGGTTCGGGCTGAATCCCCTTTTCTAGTTCATTTAGAAATGCTAATGATAAATTCAATCAGTTGAACTTTCGTCTCCCTTAATTATTTTCAAACATGAATGATTTGCTTATATTAAGGTAAAACTTTGTAATTATCGAGTTAATTTCCCTTTTTTATTTAATTAACTACATCGTTTTATGCATAAAATTTTTTTACAACAGTTTCTAGTCTATATAGCCTGTAATATTGAAGTTAAGGTTATAGCTGATTGGAGGAAAAACAAATTTTAAAAAAGTTTTTTCTTTTTCCAGCAAGCAGCATCTCGAGAGACACACTTATCCGCTGGACATCGGTTTGAGAGGGTCACTGCAAAATTTCGTGTTCAAACTAGATCCGATAAATATTTAAGTTATAAGTATATTTATCTTTTATAATAAAATAATGTAATAAATTTACACCCTGACTCATTCCACACATCCTTGAAGCTTATCTTCTTTACAGGATCTACGGAATATTATTATTATTATTGATAGGAGCCCTTTGCCTTAAGTGCTTAGAGTTAAAGGTAATTTTTTCCTTCAGATCAAAGACTGAAGGAATGAGGTGGCGGAAGCAACGGCCTTGGGAACAAAAGCTGAAGAAATCCGGGGACCGAGGTCAGGTTTCTTCTTAATTTTTTTTCAAACTGCTTTTTATAAAATCAGTAACATGTCCATTCTTAGCCGAGAGTTAATCAAAATTAGTTACATTTCCATTCTTAGTCCAACCGTCAATCAAAATTAGTTACAAGTCCATTCTTAGCCGAGAGTCAATCAAAATTAGTTACATGTCCATTCTTAGCCGAGAGTCAATCAAAATTAGTTACATGTCCATTCTTAGCCGAGAGTCAATCAAAATTAGTTACATGTCCATTCTTAGTCCAACCGTCAATCAAAATTAGTTACATGTCCATTCTTAGTCCAACCGTCAATCAAAATTAGTTACATGTCCATTCTTAGCCGAGAGTCAATCAAAATTAGTTACATGTCCATTCTTAGCCGAGAGTCAATCAAAATTAGTTACATGTCCATTCTTAGCCGAGAGTCAATCAAAATTAGTTACATGTCCATTCTTAGTCCAACCGTCAATCAAAATTAGTTACATGTCCATTCTTAGCCGAGAGTCAATCAAAATTAGTTACATGTCCATTCTTAGTCCAACCGTCAATCAAAATTAGTTACATGTCCATTCTGTCCAACCATCAATCAAAATTAGTTACATGTCCATTCTTAGTCCAACCGTCAATCAAAATTAGTTACATGTCCATTCTTAACCGAGAGTCAATCAAAATTAGTTACATGTCCATTCTTAGCCGAGAGTCAATCAAAATTAGTTACATGTCCATTCTTAGCCGCGAATCAATCAAAATTAGTTACAAGTCTATTCTTAGTCCAACCGACAAACAAAACCAATTATTATGTCTATAAATTTATTCATGAAGAGGTTTAACGGACGAAACATAAAAGCAAAAAACAATCACTGGTCGTGCAAACCCCTTGTGAAATTCCGAAACATAGTGGAACACTTTCTTACTAAATAAATATAAATATATATGTATATAATAAATGGGGTGACAAGGTTAATAAACGTTTTCTTAGCCAACCTCCTGCCGTACAGTGGTTAGCGTCACGGAGTGGTCCAGTGTTTGAATCCCAGCGTCCTGGTAAAACCAAATTCTGGGGACCAAGCGTCCCAATGTGATAACCAAAATTCAGTTTTTCCACTTGTGAAGTGAGCCTCAAGGCTCGAAACGACGACAGTAAATTTTGGATGAAATTTGAGAAAGATTTCACCTACCTTTAGTAGACTCTGCTTGGGCTTTCCTGAAGATGGAACCACGGTGATTTGGATGCCATCTGGGGAAAAAAAAGTAAAATGGCAGCCGTTAGGAACATCCAAGTTGCTACAATGTTGCTGTTATTATTTACAAGTATTTTTAAGCAATGGCGGGGAACAGAGAAAATTCAAGGACTGCCGCATGACTGAGGATGTCGTTGTTGTTGTTGTTGTGGTATTCACTCCTAAGACTAGTCTCATGCAACGCTCGTTGCTAACCTCTCTTGCGCAAGCCTTTTCATTTTTTCTTATAACTAGAACCAGCCACATCCTTCCCTAATCAGATTAGCGCATTCCATCCTTTTCTTCCCATTTCTGTCCTTACCCCATTCACTCTTCCCTCTAGTTTTAATTTTACAAGACCCCCCTCGTGTCTTAAAACGTGACCTAATCCCTTCAGTCCTCTCTATATTGTTATTTCCTCCCCCCTATTCTGTTAAGAACTTCGTAGTTTGTGATTCCATCCAGCAAATCTGATTTTCAGCATTCGCCACATTTTCAAAGGCTTCTATATTCCTTTTTTTTCTTTTCCTTTCCTCCCCTCCCCCCACAAAATCCCTATCGTCCACGTTTCGCACCCCTTCCCCCATCCCATATAACGCCACGCTCCATACCAAACAATTTTTTTAGCAACAGTTTCCTAATTTTCACATTTAAAAATTACCCGGAAAAATAAAAATTCCTCTTTTATTTCCGCGAAAGCCTTTCCTTGCCCCTTGTGCTGTCCTACTCTAGTTATTACCCTTCTTCCTTCCCAGGTCGCATAATTTCGTAACTTTCCCTCAAAATATTCTTTCCCCAGTCTAACGGCCATTGCTATTCCACTGTTTCCCATGCAGTTACCTTGGGGTTTTCCCCTAGATATTAATCCTCAAAACATTTTTAGCAACGGTTTCCTAATATTCACATTTAAAAATTACCCGGAAAAATAAAAATTTCCTCTTTTTTTCCGCGAAAGCCTTTCCTTGCCCCTTGTGCTGTCCTACTCTAGTTATTACCCTTCTTCCTTCCCAGGTCGCATAATCCCGTAACTTTCCCTCAAAATATTCTTTCCCCAATCTAACGGCCATTGCTATTCCACTTTTTCCCATGCAGTTACCTTGGGGTTTTCCCCTAGATATTAATCCTCAAAACATTTTTAGCAACGGTTTCCTAATATTCACATTTAAAAATTACCCGGAAAAATAAAAATTCCTCTTTTTTTCCGCGAAAGTCTTTCCTTGCCCCTTGTGCTGTCCTACTCTAGTTATTACCCTTCTTCCTTCCCAAGGACGCATAATTTCGTAACTTTCCCTCAAAATATTCTTTCCCCAATCTAACGGCCATTGCTATTCCACTGTTTCCCATGCAGTTACCTTGGGGTTTTCCCCTAGATATTAATCCTCAAAACATTTTTTGGTAACGGTTTCCTAATATTCACATTTAAAAATTACCCGGAAAAATAAAAATTTCCTCTTTTTTTCCGCGAAAGTCTTTCCTTGCCCCTTGTGCTGTCCTACTCTAGTTATTACCCTTCTTCCTTCCCAGTTCGCATAATCCCGTAACTTTCCCTCAAAATATTTTTTGCCAATCTAACGGCCATTGTTATTCCACTTTTTCCCCTTGGGGTTTTCCCCTAGATATTAATCCTCATGTTCAACTCTTTCTCCAGGATCATGTTCATACCTTTTATTATCTTTTCCGAGTCTTGCTTTCACTCCCCCTCCCCCTCCCCTCCCCTAATACTAAAATGTCGGTCGGCTAAGCGTAA
>CM067378.1:120608397-120628397 GCA_034510155.1 Eucriotettix oculatus
GGGGGGGGGGGGGGGGGGGGGGGGGGGGGGGGGGGGGGGGGGGGGGGGGGGGGGGGGGGGGGGGGGGGGGGGGGGGGGGGGGGGGGGGGGGGGGGGGGGGGGGGGGGGGGGGGGGGGGGGGGGGGGGGGGGGGGGGGGGGGGGGGGGGGGGGGGGGGGGGGGGGGGGGGGGGGGGGGGGGGGGGGGGGGGGGGGGGGGGGGGGGGGGGGGGGGGGGGGGGGGGGGGGGGGGGGGGGGGGGGGGGGGGGGGGGGGGGGGGGGGGGGGGGGGGGGGGGGGGGGGGGGGGGGGGGGGGGGGGGGGGGGGGGGGGGGGGGGGGGGGGGGGGGGGGGGGGGGGGGGGGGGGGGGGGGGGGGGGGGGGGGGGGGGGGGGGGGGGGGGGGGGGGGGGGGGGGGGGGGGGGGGGGGGGGGGGGGGGGGGGGGGGGGGGGGGGGGGGGGGGGGGGGGGGGGGGGGGGGGGGGGGGGGGGGGGGGGGGGGGGGGGGGGGGGGGGGGGGGGGGGGGGGGGGGGGGGGGGGGGGGGGGGGGGGGGGGGGGGGGGGGGGGGGGGGGGGGGGGGGGGGGGGGGGGGGGGGGGGGGGGGGGGGGGGGGGGGGGGGGGGGGGGGGGGGGGGGGGGGGGGGGGGGGGGGGGGGGGGGGGGGGGGGGGGGGGGGGGGGGGGGGGGGGGGGGGGGGGGGGGGGGGGGGGGGGGGGGGGGGGGGGGGGGGGGGGGGGGGGGGGGGGGGGGGGGGGGGGGGGGGGGGGGGGGGGGGGGGGGGGGGGGGGGGGGGGGGGGGGGGGGGGGGGGGGGGGGGGGGGGGGGGGGGGGGGGGGGGGGGGGGGGGGGGGGGGGGGGGGGGGGGGGGGGGGGGGGGGGGGGGGGGGGGGGGGGGGGGGGGGGGGGGGGGGGGGGGGGGGGGGGGGGGGGGGGGGGGGGGGGGGGGGGGGGGGGGGGGGGGGGGGGGGGGGGGGGGGGGGGGGGGGGGGGGGGGGGGGGGGGGGGGGGGGGGGGGGGGGGGGGGGGGGGGGGGGGGGGGGGGGGGGGGGGGGGGGGGGGGGGGGGGGGGGGGGGGGGGGGGGGGGGGGGGGGGGGGGGGGGGGGGGGGGGGGGGGGGGGGGGGGGGGGGGGGGGGGGGGGGGGGGGGGGGGGGGGGGGGGGGGGGGGGGGGGGGGGGGGGGGGGGGGGGGGGGGGGGGGGGGGGGGGGGGGGGGGGGGGGGGGGGGGGGGGGGGGGGGGGGGGGGGGGGGGGGGGGGGGGGGGGGGGGGGGGGGGGGGGGGGGGGGGGGGGGGGGGGGGGGGGGGGGGGGGGGGGGGGGGGGGGGGGGGGGGGGGGGGGGGGGGGGGGGGGGGGGGGGGGGGGGGGGGGGGGGGGGGGGGGGGGGGGGGGGGGGGGGGGGGGGGGGGGGGGGGGGGGGGGGGGGGGGGGGGGGGGGGGGGGGGGGGGGGGGGGGGGGGGGGGGGGGGGGGGGGGGGGGGGGGGGGGGGGGGGGGGGGGGGGGGGGGGGGGGGGGGGGGGGGGGGGGGGGGGGGGGGGGGGTGGGGGGGGGGGGGGGGGGGGGGGGGGGGGGGGGGGGGGGGGGGGGGGGGGGGGGGGGGGGGGGGGGGGGGGGGGGGGGGGGGGGGGGGGGGGGGGGGGGGGGGGGGGGGGGGGGGGGGGGGGGGGGGGGGGGGGGGGGGGGGGGGGGGGGGGGGGGGGGGGGGGGGGGGGGGGGGGGGGGGGGGGGGGGGGGGGGGGGGGGGGGGGGGGGGGGGGGGGGGGGGGGGGGGGGGGGGGGGGGGGGGGGGGGGGGGGGGGGGGGGTGGGGGGGGGGGGGGGGGGGGGGGGGGGGGGGGGGGGGGGGGGGGGGGGGGGGGGGGGGGGGGGGGGGGGGGGGGGGGGGGGGGGGGGGGGGGGGGGGGGGGGGGGGGGGGGGGGGGGGGGGGGGGGGGGGGGGGGGGGGGGGGGGGGGGGGGGGGGGGGGGGGGGGGGGGGGGGGGGGGGGGGGGGGGGGGGGGGGGGGGGGGGGGGGGGGGGGGGGGGGGGGGGGGGGGGGGGGGGGGGGGGGGGGGGGGGGGGGGGGGGGGGGGGGGGGGGGGGGGGGGGGGGGGGGGGGGGGGGGGGGGGGGGGGGGGGGGGGGGGGGGGGGGGGGGGGGGGGGGGGGGGGGGGGGGGGGGGGGGGGGGGGGGGGGGGGGGGGGGGGGGGGGGGGGGGGGGGGGGGGGGGGGGGGGGGGGGGGGGGGGGTGGGGGGGGGGGGGGGGGGGGGGGGGGGGGGGGGGGGGGGGGGGGGGGGGGGGGGGGGGGGGGGGGGGGGGGGGGGGGGGGGGGGGGGGGGGGGGGGGGGGGGGGGGGGGGGGGGGGGGGGGGGGGGGGGGGGGGGGGGGGGGGGGGGGGGGGGGGGGGGGGGGGGGGGGGGGGGGGGGGGGGGGGGGGGGGGGGGGGGGGGGGGGGGGGGGGGGGGGGGGGGGGGGGGGGGGGGGGGGGGGGGGGGGGGGGGGGGGGGGGGGGGGGGGGGGGGGGGGGGGGGGGGGGGGGGGGGGGGGGGGGGGGGGGGGGGGGGGGGGGGGGGGGGGGGGGGGGGGGGGGGGGGGGGGGGGGGGGGGGGGGGGGGGGGGGGGGGGGGGGGGGGGGGGGGGGGGGGGGGGGGGGGGGGGGGGGGGGGGGGGGGGGGGGGGGGGGGGGGGGGGGGGGGGGGGGGGGGGGGGGGGGGGGGGGGGGGGGGGGGGGGGGGGGGGGGGGGGGGGGGGGGGGGGGGGGGGGGGGGGGGGGGGGGGGGGGGGGGGGGGGGGGGGGGGGGGGGGGGGGGGGGGGGGGGGGGGGGGGGGGGGGGGGGGGGGGGGGGGGGGGGGGGGGGGGGGGGTGGGGGGGGGGGGGGGGGGGGGGGGGGGGGGGGGGGGGGGGGGGGGGGGGGGGGGGGGGGGGGGGGGGGGGGGGGGGGGGGGGGGGGGGGGGGGGGGGGGGGGGGGGGGGGGGGGGGGGGGGGGGGGGGGGGGGGGGGGGGGGGGGGGGGGGGGGGGGGGGGGGGGGGGGGGGGGGGGGGGGGGGGGGGGGGGGGGGGGGGGGGGGGGGGGGGGGGGGGGGGGGGGGGGGGGGGGGGGGGGGGGGGGGGGGGGGGGGGGGGGGGGGGGGGGGGGGGGGGGGGGGGGGGGGGGGGGGGGGGGGGGGGGGGGGGGGGGGGGGGGGGGGGGGGGGGGGGGGGGGGGGGGGGGGGGGGGGGGGGGGGGGGGGGGGGGGGGGGGGGGGGGGGGGGGGGGGGGGGGGGGGGGGGGGGGGGGGGGGGGGGGGGGGGGGGGGGGGGGGGGGGGGGGGGGGGGGGGGGGGGGGGGGGGGGGGGGGGGGGGGGGGGGGGGGGGGGGGGGGGGGGGGGGGGGGGGGGGGGGGGGGGGGGGGGGGGGGGGGGGGGGGGGGGGGGGGGGGGGGGGGGGGGGGGGGGGGGGGGGGGGGGGGGGGGGGGGGGGGGGGGGGGGGGGGGGGGGGGGGGGGGGGGGGGGGGGGGGGGGGGGGGGGGGGGGGGGGGGGGGGGGGGGGGGGGGGGGGGGGGGGGGGGGGGGGGGGGGGGGGGGGGGGGGGGGGGGGGGGGGGGGTGGGGGGGGGGGGGGGGGGGGGGGGGGGGGGGGGGGGGGGGGGGGGGGGGGGGGGGGGGGGGGGGGGGGGGGGGGGGGGGGGGGGGGGGGGGGGGGGGGGGGGGGGGGGGGGGGGGGGGGGGGGGGGGGGGGGGGGGGGGGGGGGGGGGGGGGGGGGGGGGGGGGGGGGGGGGGGGGGGGGGGGGGGGGGGGGGGGGGGGGGGGGGGGGGGGGGGGGGGGGGGGGGGGGGGGGGGGGGGGGGGGGGGGGGGGGGGGGGGGGGGGGGGGGGGGGGGGGGGGGGGGGGGGGGGGGGGGGGGGGGGGGGGGGGGGGGGGGGGGGGGGGGGGGGGGGGGGGGGGGGGGGGGGGGGGGGGGGGGGGGGGGGGGGGGGGGGGGGGGGGGGGGGGGGGGGGGGGGGGGGGGGGGGGGGGGGGGGGGGGGGGGGGGGGGGGGGGGGGGGGGGGGGGGGGGGGGGGGGGGGGGGGGGGGGGGGGGGGGGGGGGGGGGGGGGGGGGGGGGGGGGGGGGGGGGGGGGGGGGGGGGGGGGGGGGGGGGGGGGGGGGGGGGGGGGGGGGGGGGGGGGGGGTGGGGGGGGGGGGGGGGGGGGGGGGGGGGGGGGGGGGGGGGGGGGGGGGGGGGGGGGGGGGGGGGGGGGGGGGGGGGGGGGGGGGGGGGGGGTGGGGGGGGGGGGGGGGGGGGGGGGGGGGGGGGGGGGGGGGGGGGGGGGGGGGGGGGGGGGGGGGGGGGGGGGGGGGGGGGGGGGGGGGGGGGGGGGGGGGGGGGGGGGGGGGGGGGGGGGGGGGGGGGGGGGGGGGGGGGGGGGGGGGGGGGGGGGGGGGGGGGGGGGGGGGGGGGGGGGGGGGGGGGGGGGGGGGGGGGGGGGGGGGGGGGGGGGGGGGGGGGGGGGGGGGGGGGGGGGGGGGGGGGGGGGGGGGGGGGGGGGGGGGGGGGGGGGGGGGGGGGGGGGGGGGGGGGGGGGGGGGGGGGGGGGGGGGGGGGGGGGGGGGGGGGGGGGGGGGGGGGGGGGGGGGGGGGGGGGGGGGGGGGGGGGGGGGGGGGGGGGGGGGGGGGGGGGGGGGGGGGGGGGGGGGGGGGGGGGGGGGGGGGGGGGGGGGGGGGGGGGGGGGGGGGGGGGGGGGGGGGGGGGGGGGGGGGGGGGGGGGGGGGGGGGGGGGGGGGGGGGGGGGGGGGGGGGGGGGGGGGGGGGGGGGGGGGGGGGGGGGGGGGGGGGGGGGGGGGGGTGGGGGGGGGGGGGGGGGGGGGGGGGGGGGGGGGGGGGGGGGGGGGGGGGGGGGGGGGGGGGGGGGGGGGGGGGGGGGGGGGGGGGGGGGGGGGGGGGGGGGGGGGGGGGGGGGGGGGGGGGGGGGGGGGGGGGGGGGGGGGGGGGGGGGGGGGGGGGGGGGGGGGGGGGGGGGGGGGGGGGGGGGGGGGGGGGGGGGGGGGGGGGGGGGGGGGGGGGGGGGGGGGGGGGGGGGGGGGGGGGGGGGGGGGGGGGGGGGGGGGGGGGGGGGGGGGGGGGGGGGGGGGGGGGGGGGGGGGGGGGGGGGGGGGGGGGGGGGGGGGGGGGGGGGGGGGGGGGGGGGGGGGGGGGGGGGGGGGTGGGGGGGGGGGGGGGGGGGGGGGGGGGGGGGGGGGGGGGGGGGGGGGGGGGGGGGGGGGGGGGGGGGGGGGGGGGGGGGGGGGGGGGGGGGGGGGGGGGGGGGGGGGGGGGGGGGGGGGGGGGGGGGGGGGGGGGGGGGGGGGGGGGGGGGGGGGGGGGGGGGGGGGGGGGGGGGGGGGGGGGGGGGGGGGGGGGGGGGGGGGGGGGGGGGGGGGGGGGGGGGGGGGGGGGGGGGGGGGGGGGGGGGGGGGGGGGGGGGGGGGGGGGGGGGGGGGGGGGGGGGGGGGGGGGGGGGGGGGGGGGGGGGGGGGGGGGGGGGGGGGGGGGGGGGGGGGGGGGGGGGGGGGGGGGGGGGGTGGGGGGGGGGGGGGGGGGGGGGGGGGGGGGGGGGGGGGGGGGGGGGGGGGGGGGGGGGGGGGGGGGGGGGGGGGGGGGGGGGGGGGGGGGGGGGGGGGGGGGGGGGGGGGGGGGGGGGGGGGGGGGGGGGGGGGGGGGGGGGGGGGGGGGGGGGGGGGGGGGGGGGGGGGGGGGGGGGGGGGGGGGGGGGGGGGGGGGGGGGGGGGGGGGGGGGGGGGGGGGGGGGGGGGGGGGGGGGGGGGGGGGGGGGGGGGGGGGGGGGGGGGGGGGGGGGGTGGGGGGGGGGGGGGGGGGGGGGGGGGGGGGGGGGGGGGGGGGGGGGGGGGGGGGGGGGGGGGGGGGGGGGGGGGGGGGGGGGGGGGGGGGGGGGGGGGGGGGGGGGGGGGGGGGGGTGGGGGGGGGGGGGGGGGGGGGGGGGGGGGGGGGGGGGGGGGGGGGGGGGGGGGGGGGGGGGGGGGGGGGGGGGGGGTGGGGGGGGGGGGGGGGGGGGGGGGGGGGGGGGGGGGGGGGGGGGGGGGGGGGGGGGGGGGGGGGGGGGGGGGGGGGGGGGGGGGGGGGGGGGGGGGGGGGGGGGGGGGGGGGGGGGGGGGGGGGGGGGGGGGGGGGGGGGGGGGGGGGGGGGGGGGGGGGGGGGGTGGGGGGGGGGGGGGGGGGGGGGGGGGGGGGGGGGGGGGGGGGGGGGGGGGGGGGGGGGGGGGGGGGGGGGGGGGGGGGGGGGGGGGGGGGGGGGGGGGGGGGGGGGGGGGGGGGGGGGGGGGGGGGGGGGGGGGGGGGGGGGGGGGGGGGGGGGGGGGGGGGGGGGGGGGGGGGGGTGGGGGGGGGGGGGGGGGGGGGGGGGGGGGGGGGGGGGGGGGGGGGGGGGGGGGGGGGGGGGGGGGGGGGGGGGGGGGGGGGGGGGGGGGGGGGGGGGGGGGGGGGGGGGGGGGGGGGGGGGGGGGGGGGGGGGGGGGGGGGGGGGGGGGGGGGGGGGGGGGGGGGGGGGGGGGGGGGGGGGGGGGGGGGGGGGGGGGGGGGGGGGGGGGGGGGGGGGGGGGGGGGGGGGGGGGGGGGGGGGGGGGGGGGGGGGGGGGGGGGGGGGGGGGGGGGGGGGGGGGGGGGGGGGGGGGGGGGGGGGGGGGGTGGGGGGGGGGGGGGGGGGGGGGGGGGGGGGGGGGGGGGGGGGGGGGGGGGGGGGGGGGGGGGGGGGGGGGGGGGGGGGGGGGGGGGGGGGGGGGGGGGGGGGGGGGGGGGGGGGGGGGGGGGGGGGGGGTGGGGGGGGGGGGGGGGGGGGGGGGGGGGGGGGGGGGGGGGGGGGGGGGGGGGGGGGGGGGGGGGGGGGGGGGGGGGGGGGGGGGGGGGGGGGGGGGGGGGGGGGGGGGGGGGGGGGGGGGGGGGGGGGGGGGGGGGGGGGGGGGGGGGGGGGGGGGGGGGGGGGGGGGGGGGGGGGGGGGGGGGGGGGGGGGGGGGGGGGGGGGGGGGGGGGGGGGGGGGGGGGGGGGGGGGGGGGGGGGGGGGGGGGGGGGGGGGGGGGGGGGGGGGGGGGGGGTGGGGGGGGGGGGGGGGGGGGGGGGGGGGGGGGGGGGGGGGGGGGGGGGGGGGGGGGGGGGGGGGGGGGGGGGGGGGGGGGGGGGGGGGGGGGGGGGGGGGGGGGGGGGGGGGGGGGGGGGGGGGGGGGGGGGGGGGGGGGGGGGGGGGGGGGGGGGGGGGGGGGGGGGGGGGGGGGGGGGGGGGGGGGGGGGGGGGGGGGGGGGGGGGGGGGGGGGGGGGGGGGGGGGGGTGGGGGGGGGGGGGGGGGGGGGGGGGGGGGGGGGGGGGGGGGGGGGGGGGGGGGGGGGGGGGGGGGGGGGGGGGGGGGGGGGGGGGGGGGGGGGGGGGGGGGGGGGGGGGGGGGGGGGGGGGGGGGGGGGGGGGGGGGGGGGGGGGGGGGGGGGGGGGGGGGGGGGGGGGGGGGGGGGGGGGGGGGGGGGGGGGGGGGGGGGGGGGGGGGGGGGGGGGGGGGGGGGGGGGGGGGGGGGGGGGGGGGGGGGGGGGGGGGGGGGGGGGGGGGGGGGGGGGGGGGGGGGGGGGGGGGGGGGGGGGGGGGGGGGGGGGGGGGGGGGGGGGGGGGGGGGGGGGGGGGGGGGGGGGGGGGGGGGGGGGGGGGGGGGGGGGGGGGGGGGGGGGGGGGGGGGGGGGGGGGGGGGGGGGGGGGGGGGGGGGGGGGGGGGGGGGGGGGGGGGGGGGGGGGGGGGGGGGGGGGGGGGGGGGGGGGGGGGGGGGGGGGGGGGGGGGGGGGGGGGGGGGGGGGGGGGGGGGGGGGGGGGGGGGGGGGGGGGGGGGGGGGGGGGGGGGGGGGGGGGGGGGGGGGGGGGGGGGGGGGGGGGGGGGGGGGGGGGGGGGGGGGGGGGGGGGGGGGGGGGGGGGGGGGGGGGGGGGGGGGGGGGGGGGGGGGGGGGGGGGGGGGGGGGGGGGGGGGGGGGGGGGGGGGGGGGGGGGGGGGGGGGGGGGGGGGGGGGGGGGGGGGGGGGGGGGGGGGGGGGGGGGGGGGGGGGGGGGGGGGGGGGGGGGGGGGGGGGGGGGGGGGGGGGGGGGGGGGGGGGGGGGGGGGGGGGGGGGGGGGGGGGGGGGGGGGGGGGGGGGGGGGGGGGGGGGGGGGGGGGGGGGGGGGGGGGGGGGGGGGGGGGGGGGGGGGGGGGGGGGGGGGGGGGGGGGGGGGGGGGGGGGGGGGGGGGGGGGGGGGGGGGGGGGGGGGGGGGGGGGGGGGGGGGGGGGGGGGGGGGGGGGGGGGGGGGGGGGGGGGGGGGGGGGGGGGGGGGGGGGGGGGGGGGGGGGGGGGGGGGGGGGGGGGGGGGGGGGGGGGGGGGGGGGGGGGGGGGGGGGGGGGGGGGGGGGGGGGGGGGGGGGGGGGGGGGGGGGGGGGGGGGGGGGGGGGGGGGGGGGGGGGGGGGGGGGGGGGGGGGGGTGGGGGGGGGGGGGGGGGGGGGGGGGGGGGGGGGGGGGGGGGGGGGGGGGGGGGGGGGGGGGGGGGGGGGGGGGGGGGGGGGGGGGGGGGGGGGGGGGGGGGGGGGGGGGGGGGGGGGGGGGGGGGGGGGGGGGGGGGGGGGGGGGGGGGGGGGGGGGGGGGGGGGGGGGGGGGGGGGGGGGGGGGGGGGGGGGGGGGGGGGGGGGGGGGGGGGGGGGGGGGGGGGGGGGGGGGGGGGGGGGGGGGGGGGGGGGGGGGGGGGGGGGGGGGGTGGGGGGGGGGGGGGGGGGGGGGGGGGGGGGGGGGGGGGGGGGGGGGGGGGGGGGGGGGGGGGGGGGGGGGGGGGGGGGGGGGGGGGGGGGGGGGGGGGGGGGGGGGGGGGGGGGGGGGGGGGGGGGGGGGGGGGGGGGGGGGGGGGGGGGGGGGGGGGGGGGGGGGGGGGGGGGGGGGGGGGGGGGGGGGGGGGGGGGGGGGGGGGGGGGGGGGGGGGGGGGGGGGGGGGGGGGGGGGGGGGGGGGGGGGGGGGGGGGGGGGGGGGGGGGGGGGGGGGGGGGGGGGGGGGGGGGGGGGGGGGGGGGGGGGGGGGGGGGGGGGGGGGGGGGGGGGGGGGGGGGGGGGGGGGGGGGGGGGGGGGGGGGGGGGGGGGGGGGGGGGGGGGGGGGGGGGGGGGGGGGGGGGGGGGGGGGGGGGGGGGGGGGGGGGGGGGGGGGGGGGGGGGGGGGGGGGGGGGGGGGGGGGGGGGGGGGGGGGGGGGGGGGGGGGGGGGGGGGGGGGGGGGGGGGGGGGGGGGGTGGGGGGGGGGGGGGGGGGGGGGGGGGGGGGGGGGGGGGGGGGGGGGGGGGGGGGGGGGGGGGGGGGGGGGGGGGGGGGGGGGGGGGGGGGGGGGGGGTGGGGGGGGGGGGGGGGGGGGGGGGGGGGGGGGGGGGGGGGGGGGGGGGGGGGGGGGGGGGGGGGGGGGGGGGGGGGGGGGGGGGGGGGGGGGGGGGGGGGGGGGGGGGGGGGGGGGGGGGGGGGGGGGGGGGGGGGGGGGGGGGGGGGGGGGGGGGGGGGGGGGGGGGGGGGGGGGGGGGGGGTGGGGGGGGGGGGGGGGGGGGGGGGGGGGGGGGGGGGGGGGGGGGGGGGGGGGGGGGGGGGGGGGGGGGGGGGGGGGGGGGGGGGGGGGGGGGGGGGGGGGGGGGGGGGGGGGGGGGGGGGGGGGGGGGGGGGGGGGGGTGGGGGGGGGGGGGGGGGGGGGGGGGGGGGGGGGGGGGGGGGGGGGGGGGGGGGGGGGGGGGGGGGGGGGGGGGGGGGGGGGGGGGGGGGGGGGGGGGGGGGGGGGGGGGGGGGGGGGGGGGGGGGGGGGGGGGGGGGGGGGGGGGGGGGGGGGGGGGGGGGGGGGGGGGGGGGGGGGGGGGGGGGGGGGGGGGGGGGGGGGGGGGGGGGGGGGGGGGGGGTGGGGGGGGGGGGGGGGGGGGGGGGGGGGGGGGGGGGGGGGGGGGGGGGGGGGGGGGGGGGGGGGGGGGGGGGGGGGGGGGGGGGGGGGGGGGGGGGGGGGGGGGGGGGGGGGGGGGGGGGGGGGGGGGGGGGGGGGGGGGGGGGGGGGGGGGGGGGGGGGGGGGGGGGGGGGGGGGGGGGGGGGTGGGGGGGGGGGGGGGGGGGGGGGGGGGGGGGGGGGGGGGGGGGGGGGGGGGGGGGGGGGGGGGGGGGGGGGGGGGGGGGGGGGGGGGGGGGGGGGGGGGGGGGGGGGGGGGGGGGGGGGGGGGGGGGGGGGGGGGGGGGGGGGGGGGGGGGGGGGGGGGGGGGGGGGGGGGGGGGGGGGGGGGGGGGGGGGGGGGGGGGGGGGGGGGGGGGGGGGGGGGGGGGGGGGGGGGGGGGGGGGGGGGGGGGGGGGGGGGGGGGGGGGGGGGGGGGGGGGGGGGGGGGGGGGGGGGGGGGTGGGGGGGGGGGGGGGGGGGGGGGGGGGGGGGGGGGGGGGGGGGGGGGGGGGGGGGGGGGGGGGGGGGGGGGGGGGGGGGGGGGGTGGGGGGGGGGGGGGGGGGGGGGGGGGGGGGGGGGGGGGGGGGGGGGGGGGGGGGGGGGGGGGGGGGGGTGGGGGGGGGGGTGGGGGGGGGGGGGGGGGGGGGGGGGGGGGGGGGGGGGGGGGGGGGGGGGGGGGGGGGGGGGGGGGGGGGGGGGGGGGGGGGGGGGGGGGGGGGGGGGGGGGGGGGGGGGGGGGGGGGGGGTGGGGGGGGGGGGGGGGGGGGGGGGGGGGGGGGGGGGGGGGGGGGGGGGGGGGGGGGGGGGGGGGGGGGGGGGGGGGGGGGGGGGGGGGGGGGGGGGGGGGGGGGGGGGGGGGGGGGGGGGGGGGGGGGGGGGGGGGGGGGGGGGGGGGGGGGGGGGGGGGGGGGGGGGGGGGGGGGGGGGGGGGGGGGGGGGGGGGGGGGGGGGGGGGGGGGGGGTGGGGGGGGGGGGGGGGGGGGGGGGGGGGGGTGGGGGGGGGGGGGGGGGGGGGGGGGGGGGGGGGGGGGGGGGGGGGGGGGGGGGTGGGGGGGGGGGGGGGGGGGGGGGGGGGGGGGGGGGGGGGGGGGGGGGGGGGGGGGGGGGGGGGGGGGGGGGGGGGGGGGGGGGGGGGGGGGGGGGGGGGGGGGGGGGGGGGGGGGGGGGGGGGGGGGGGGGGGGGGGGGGGGGGGGGGGGGGGGGGGGGGGGGGGGGGGGGGTGGGGGGGGGGGGGGGGGGGGGGGGGGGGGGGGGGGGGGGGGGGGGGGGGGGGGGGGGGGGGGGGGGGGGGGGGGGGGGGGGGGGGGGGGGGGGGGGGGGGGGGGGGGGTGGGGGGGGGGGGGGGGGGGGGGGGGGGGGGGGGGGGGGGGGGGGGGGGGGGGGGGGGGGGGGGGGGGGGGGGGGGGGGGGGGGGGGGGGGGGGGGGGGGGGGGGGGGGGGGGGGGGGGGGGGGGGGTGGGGGGGGGGGGGGGGGGGGGGGGGGGGGGGGGGGGGGGGGGGGGGGGGGGGGGGTGGGGGGGGGGGGGGGGGGGGGGGGGGGGGGGGGGGGGGGGGGGGGGGGGGGGGGGGGGGGGGGGGGGGGGGGGGGGGGGGGGGGGGGGGGGGGGGGGGGGGGGGGGGGGGGGGGGGGGGGGGGGGGGGGGGGGGGGGGGGGGGGGGGGGGGGGGGGGGGGGGGGGGGGGGGGGGGGGGGGGGGGGGGGTGGGGGGGGGGGGGGGGGGGGGGGGGGGGGGGGGGGGGGGGGGGGGGGGGGGGGGGGGGGGGGGGGGGGGGGGGGGGGGGGGGGGGGGGGGGGGGGGGGGGGGGGGGGGGGGGGGGGGGGGGGGGGGGGGGGGGGGGGGGGGGTGGGGGGGGGGGGGGGGGGGGGGGGGGGGGGGGGGGGGGGGGGGGGGGGGGGGGGGTGGGGGGGGGGGGGGGGGGGGGGGGGGGGGGGGGGGGGGGGGGGGGGGGGGGGGGGGGGGGGGGGGGGGGGGGGGGGGGGGGGGGGGGGGGGGGGGGGGGGGGGGGGGGGGGGGGGGGGGGGGGGGGGGGGGGGGGGGGGGGGGGGGGGGGGGGGGGGGGGGGGGGGGGGGGGGGGGGGGGGGGTGGGGGGGGGGGGGGGGGGGGGGGGGGGGGGGGGGGGGGGGGGGGGGGGGGGGGGGGGGGGGGGGGGGGGGGGGGGGGGGGGTGGGGGGGGGGGGGGGGGGGGGGGGGGGGGGGGGGGGGGGGGGGGGGGGGGGGGGGGGGGGGGGGGGGGGGGGGGGGGGGGGGGGGGGGGGGGGGGGGGGGGGGGGGGGGGGGGGGTGGGGGGGGGGGGGGGGGGGGGGGGGGGGGGGGGGGGGGGGGGGGGGGGGGGGGGGGGGGGGGGGGGGGGGGGGGGGGGGGGGGGGGGGGGGGGGGGGGGGGGGGGGGGGGGGGGGGGGGGGGGGGGGGGGGGGGGGGGGGGGGGGGGGGGGGGGGGGGGGGGGGGGGGGGGGGGGGGGGGTGGGGGGGGGGGGGGGGGGGGGGGGGGGGGGGGGGGGGGGGGGGGGGGGGGGGGGGGGGGGGGGGGGGGGGGGGGGGGGGGGGGGGGGGGGGGGGGGGGGGGGGGGGGGGGGGGGGGGGGGGGGGGGGGGGGGGGGGGGGGGGGGGGGGGGGGGGGGGGGGGGGGGGGGGGGGGGGGGGGGGGGGGGGGGGGGGGGGGGGGGGGGGGGGGGGGGGGGGGGGGGGGGGGGGGGGGTGGGGGGGGGGGGGGGGGGGGGGGGGGGGGGGGGGGGGGGGGGGGGGGGGGGGGGGGGGGGGGGGGGGGGGGGGGGGGGGGGGTGGGGGGGGGGGGGGGGGGGGGGGGGGGGGGGGGGGGGGGGGGGGGGGGGGGGGGGGGGGGGGGGGGGGGGGGGGGGGGGGGGGGGGGGGGGGGGGGGGGGGGGGTGGGGGGGGGGGGGGGGGGGGGGGGGGGGGGGGGGGGGGGGGGGGGGGGGGGGGGGGGGGGGGGGGGGGGGGGGGGGGGGGGGGGGGGGGGGGGGGGGGGGGGGGGGGGGGGGGGGGGGGGGGGGGGGGGGGGGGGGGGGGGGGGGGGGGGGGGGGGGGGGGGGGGGGGGGGGGGGGGGGGGGGGGGGGGGGGGGGGGGGGGGGGGGGGGGGGGGGTGGGGGGGGGGGGGGGGGGGGGGGGGGGGGGGGGGGGGGGGGGGGGGGGGGGGGGGGGGGGGGGGGGGGGGGGGGGGGGGGGGGGGGGGGGGGGGGGGGGGGGGGGGGGGGGGGGGGGGGGGGGGGGGGGGGGGGGGGGGGGGGGGGGGGGGGGGGGGGGGGGGGGGGGGGGGGGGGGGGGGGGGGGGGGGGGGGGGGGGGGGGGGGGGGGGGGGGGGGGGGGGGGGGGGGGGGGGGGGGGGGGGGGGGGGGGGGGGGGGGGGGGTGGGGGGGGGGGGGGGGGGGGGGGGGGGGGGGGGGGGGGGGGGGGGGGGGGGGGGGGGTGGGGGGGGGGGGGGGGGGGGGGGGGGGGTGGGGGGGGGGGGGGGGGGGGGGGGGGGGGGGGGGGGGGGGGGGGGGGGGGTGGGGGGGGGGGGGGGGGGGGGGGGGGGGGGGGGGGGGGGGGGGGGGGGGGGGGGGGGGGGGGGGGGGGGGGGGGGGGGGGGGGGGGGTGGGGGGGGGGGGGGGGGGGGGGGGGGGGGGGGGGGGGGGGGGGGGGGGGGGGGGGGGGGGGGGGGGGGGGGGGGGGGGGGGGGGGGGGGGGGGGGGGGGGGGGGGGGGGGGGGGGGGGGGGGGGGGGGGGGGGGGGGGGGGGGTGGGGGGGGGGGGGGGGGGGGGGGGGGGGGGGGGGGGGGGGGGGGGGGGGGGGGGGGGGGGGGTGGGGGGGGGGGGGGGGGGGGGGGGGGGGGGGGGGGGGGGGGGGGGGGGGGGGGGGGGGGGGGGGGGGGGGGGGGGGGGGGGGGGGGGGGGGGGGGGGGGGGGGGGGGGGGGGGGGGGGGGGGGGGGGGGGGGGGGGGGGGGGGGGGGGGGGGGGGGGGGGGGGGGGGGGGGGGGGGGGGGGGGGGGGGGGGGGGGGGGGGGGGGGGGGGGGGGGGGGGGGGGGGGGGGGGGGGGGGGGGGGGGGGGGGGGGGGGGGGGGGGGGGTGGGGGGGGGGGGGGGGGGGGGGGGGGGGGGGGGGGGGGGGGGGGGGGGGGGGGGGGGGGGGGGGGGGGGGGGGGGGGGGGGGGGGGGGGGGGGGGGGGGGGGGGGGGGGGGGGGGGGGGGGGGGGGGGGGGGGGGGGGGGGGGGGGGGGGGGGGGGGGGGGGGGGGGGGGGTGGGGGGGGGGGGGGGGGGGGGGGGGGGGGGGGGGGGGGGGGGGGGGGGGGGGGGGGGGGGGGGGGGGGGGGGGGGGGGGGGGGGGGGGGGGGGGGGGGGGGGGGGGGGGGGGGGGGGGGGGGGGGGGGGGGGGGGGGGGGGGGGGGGGGGGGGGGGGGGGGGGGGGGGGGGGGGGGGGGGGGGGGGGGGGGGGGGTGGGGGGGGGGGGGGGGGGGGGGGGGGGGGGGGGGGGGGGGGGGGGGGGGGGGGGGGGGGGGGGGGGGGGGGGTGGGGGGGGGGGGGGGGGGGGGGGGGGGGGGGGGGGGGGGGGGGGGGGGGGGGGGGGGGGGGGGGGGGGGGGGGGGGGGGGGGGGGGGGGGGGGGGGGGGGGGGGGGGGGGGGGGGGGGGGGGGGGGGGGGGGGGGGGGGGGGGGGGGGGGGTGGGGGGGGGGGGGGGGGGGGGGGGGGGGGGGGGGGTGGGGGGGGGGGGGGGGGGGGGGGGGGGGGGGGGGGGGGGTGGGGGGGGGGGGGGGGGGGGGGGGGGGGGGGGGGGGGGGGGGGGGGGGGGGGGGGGGGGGGGGGGGGGGGGGGGGGTGGGGGGGGGGGGGGGGGGGGGGGGGGGGGGGGGGGGGGGGGGGGGGGGGGGGGGGGGGGGGGGGGGGGGGGGGGGGGGGGGGGGGGGGGGGGGGGGGGGGGGGGGGGGGGGGGGGGGGGGGGGGGGGGGGGGGGGGGGGGGGGGGGGGGGGGGGGGGGGGGGGGGGGGGGGGGGGGGGGGGGGGGGGGGGGGGGGGGGGGGGGGGGGGGGGGGGGGGGGGGGGGGGGGGGGGGGGGGGGGGGGGGTGGGGGGGGGGGGGGGGGGGGGGGGGGGGGGGGGGGGGGGGGGGGGGGGGGGGGGGGGGGGGGGGGGGGGGGGGGGGGGGGGGGGGGGGGGGGGGGGGTGGGGGGGGGGGGGGGGGGGGGGGGGGGGGGGGGGGGGGGGGGGGGGGGGGGGGGGGGGGGGGGGGGGGGGGGGGGGGGGGGGGGGGGGGGGGGGGGGGGGGGGGGGGGGGGGGGGGGGGGGGGGGGGGGGGGGGGGGGGGGGGGGGGGGGGGGGGGGGGGGGGGGGGGGGGGGGGGGGTGGGGGGGGGGGGGGGGGGGGGGGGGGGGGGGGGGGGGGGGGGGGGGGGGGGGGGGGGGGGGGGGGGGGGGGGGGGGGGGGGGGGGGGGGGGGGGGGGGGGGGGGGGGGGGGGGGGGGGGGGGGGGGGGGGTGGGGGGGGGGGGGGGGGGGGGGGGGGGGGGGGGGGGGGGGGGGGGGGTGGGGGGGGGGGGGGGGGGGGGGGGGGGGGGGGGGGGGGGGGGGGGGGGGGGGGGGGGGTGGGGGGGGGGGGGGGGGGGGGGGGGGGGGGGGGGGGGGGGGGGGTGGGGGGGGGGGGGGGGGGGGGGGGGGGGGGGGGGGGGGGGGGGGGGGGGGGGGGGGGGGGGGGGGGGGGGGGGGGGGGGGGGGGGGGGGGGGGGGGGGGGGGGGGGGGGTGGGGGGGGGGGGGGGGGGGGGGGGGGGGGGGGGGGGGGGGGGGGGGGGGGGTGGGGGGGGGGGGGGGGGGGGGGGGGGGGGGGGGGGGGGGGGGGGGGGGGGGGGGGGGGGGGGTGGGGGGGGGGGGGGGGGGGGGGGGGGGGGGGGGGGGGGGGGGGGGGGGGGGGGGGGGGGGGGGGGGGGTGGGGGGGGGGGGGGGGGGGGGGGGGGGGGGGGGGGGGGGGGGGGGGGGGGGGGGGGGGGGGGGGGGGGGGGGGGGGGGGGGGGGGGGGGGGGGGGGGGGGGGGGGGGGGGGGGGGGGGGGGGGGGGGGGGGGGGGGGGGGGGGGGGGGTGGGGGGGGGGGGGGGGGGGGGGGGGGGGGGGGGGGGGGGGGGGGGGGTGGGGGGGGGGGGGGGGGGGGGGGGGGGGGGGGGGGGGGGGGGGGGGGGGGGGGGGGGGGGGGGGGGGGGGGGGGGGGGGGGGGGGGGGGGGGGGGGGGGGGGGGGGGGGGGGGGGGGGGGGGGGGGGGGGGGGGGGGGGTGGGGGGGGGGGGGGGGGGGGGGGGGGGGGGGGGGGGGGGGGGGGGGGGGGGGGGGGGGGGGGGGGGGGGGGGGGGGGGGGGGGGGGGGGGGGGGGGGGGGGGGGGGGGGGGGGGGGGGGGGGGGGGGGGGGTGGGGGGGGGGGGGGGGGGGGGGGGGGGGGGGGGGGGGGGGGGGGGGGGGGGGGGGGGGGGGGGGGGGGGGGGGGGGGGGGGGGGGGGGGGGGGGGGGGGGGGGGGGGGGGGGGGGGGGGGGGGGGGGGGGGGGGGGTGGGGGGGGGGGGGGGGGGGGGGGGGGGGGGGGGGGGGGGGGGGGGGGGGGGGGGGGGGGGGGGGGGGGGGGGGGGGGGGTGGGGGGGGGGGGGGGGGGGGGGGGGGGGGGGGGGGGGGGGGGGGGGGGGGTGGGGGGGGGGGGGGGGGGGGGGGGGGGGGGGGGGGGGGGGGGGGGGGGGGGGGGGGGGGGGGGGGGGGGGGGGGGGGGGGGGGGGGGGGGGGGGGGGGGGGGGGGGGGGTGGGGGGGGGGGGGGGGGGGGGGGTGGGGGGGGGGGGGGGGGGGGGGGGGGGGGGGGGGGGGGGGGGGGGGGGGGGGGGGGGGGGGGGGGGGGGGGGGGGTGGGGGGGGGGGGGGGGGGGGGGGGGGGGGGGGGGGGGGGGGGGGGGGGGGGGGGGGGGGGGGGGGGGGGGGGGGGGGGGGTGGGGGGGGGGGGGGGGGGGGGGGGGGGGGGGGGGGGGGGGGGGGGGGGGGGGGGGGGGGGGGGGGGGGGGGGGGGGGGGGGGGGGGGGGGGGGGGGGTGGGGGGGGGGGGGGGGGGGGGGGGGGGGGGGGGGGGGGGGGGGGGTGGGGGGGGGGGGGGGGGGGGGGGGGTGGGGGGGGGGGGGGGGGGGGGGGGGGGGGGGGGGGGGGGGGGGGGGGGGGGGGGGGGGGGGGGGGGGGGGGGGGGGGGGGGGGGGGGGGGGGGGGGGGGGGGGGGGGGGGGGGGGTGGGGGGGGGGGGGGGGGGGGGGGGGGGGGGGTGGGGGGGGGGGGGGGGGGGGGGGGGGGGGGGGGGGGGGGGGGGGGGGGGGGGGGGGGGGGGGGGGGGGGGGGGGGTGGGGGGGGGGGGGGGGGGGGGGGGGGGGGGGGGGGGGGGGGGGGGTGGGGGGGGGGGGGGGGGGGGGGGGGGGGGGGGGGGGGGGGGGGGGGGGGGGGGGGGGGGGGGGGGGGGGGGGGGGGGGGGGGGGGGGGGGGGGGGGGGGGGGGGGGGGGGGGGGGGGGGTGGGGGGGGGGGGGGGGGGGGGGGGTGGGGGGGGGGGGGGGGGGGGGGGGGGGGGGGGGGGGGGGGGGGGGGGGGGGGGGGGGGGGGGGGGGGGGGGGGGGGTGGGGGGGGGGGGGGGGGGGGGGGGGGGGGGGGGGGGGGGGGGGGGGGGGGGGGGGGGGGGGGGGGGGGGGGGGGGGGGGGGGGGGGGGGTGGGGGGGGGGGGGGGGGGGGGGGGGGGGGGGGGGGGGGGGGGGGGGGGGGGGGGGGGGGGGGGGGGGGGGGGGGGGGGGGGGGGGGGGGGGGGGGGGGGGGGGGGGGGGGGGGGGGGGGGGGGGGGGGGGGGGGGGGGGGGGGTTGTTAGAGGTGTGACTGTGGGTGTGTTGTGCGGAGGTCGGCATGGTGGGGCGGTAGTAGTCCAGTGGGTGGGGGTGGGTGGAGGGAGCGTGGGGTGGGGGAGGGGTTGGGTGGGGTGAGTGGTGCGGGGGGGGATGGGGGGTGACTGGTCGGCTGGGGGGCGGGGTGGAGGAGGGGCTGGGGTGGTGGGGGGGGAGGGAGGGTGGGAGGTTGGGGGGGGATGGATGGGGGTATAGTGCGTGTCGGTGTGGGTGGGGGGAGCGAGGTGGGAGCATGGTTGGGGGGGGGGGGGCGTGTGATGGTGTAGAGGTGTGGGTGTGGTTGACGTCTGTTGGGGATGGGGTCGGCAGGCGGTGGTGGGTGGGGGAGCGTTGGGGGGTGGGTGAGCTTGAGCTTCGGAGGCTGGGGTGTGTGGGGGGTGTGGGTCGTGGCGTTGTCGCGTGGGGGGGGGGGGTGGGTGTGTGGGCTGGGTGCGGTGTGGGGGTAGGGGGGTATGAGAGTGGGAGTGGGGTGGGGGTGGCGCTGCGTGGGCGTGGCGGAGGTGGGGGCGATCGGGGTGGTAGGAGTGGTTGGGGGGGTGGGTATGGGTATGCGTTTGGGGGGCGGGTGTGGGGGGTTGGCGTGGGGGGGGGCGTGGTGTGGGTGGGTGTTGGGGGGGGGGTGTGGGGGCTATTCCCCCACTGGGGGTTGGGTCCTTTTTTATTTTTGTGAGTGTGGTGTTTGTGTTTGTATGGGTTTGGGTTGATGTGTAGTTCTATTTTTTTTTAGATTTTTGTTTATTTCTTTGGTTGTGCATATTATGTTGGCTTGGTGGCTTGTCTTATATTTGTTGTATGTTTATAATTTTTTGATTTTTGTGTATTGTTGTTTGTTTGTTTTGTGTTGTGGGGTTTGCATTTTTGGTACATTTATTTGTATTTCATCTCTTGATTTTTTTTTTTTTAGTTTACTTTATTGTTGTAATTTTTTTTTTTTGTTATTTCTGGATATTGTTATTTTTTTTGTTTTTTTTTTTATTTTTATTCATTTTATATTTTTTTTATTTTGTTTGTTTTTCGTTATTTATATTTTTTTTTTTTTTTCTTGTTCTTATTTATTTGTTTTAGTATTAGTTTGTTAATTTATTTTTATATTTTATATGTTTCATTATTATTTTCTTTTATTTTATTTTTGATTATTATTAATTTATTTTATTTTCTAATTTTTTCTTTATTTTTTTTCTTTTTTTATTTTTTTCTTTATTTTTATTTTTTTATTATTCTTTTGCTTTTTTTTTTTTTTTTTTTTTTCTTTTTTTTTGTTTTATTATTTTATTTTTATTTTTTTTTTTTTTTTTTTTCTTTTTTTTTGTTTTATATTTTTTTTGTTTTTTTTTTTTTTTTTTTTTTTTTTTTTTTTTTTTTTTTTTTTTTTTTTTTTTTGTTGTTACTCTTCTTTTTTTTTTTTTTTTTTTTTTATTTTTTTTTTTATTGTTGGTTATTTTTATCTTTATTTTTTTTTTCTGTTTTAATTTATTTTATTATCCAGATGTATTGTTATCTATTTTTTTTTATTTATTTTCTATCACTTTTTTTTTTTTTTTGTGTTTATTGTTATCTGCTTTTTCGGTTTTTTTTTATATGATTTTTCTGGTTGTTGGTGTGTGGGTGGCGTTGGTTCGTTTTTTTTTTTTGTTGCGTGTGGAGGGCGTTGTGTTTTGTTACTTTTTTTTTTTCTTTTTTCTTCTTTTTCTTTTTTGTGTTTGTTTTTTTTTTTTTTTTTTTTTTTTTTATATTTTTTTTTATTTTTCTTAATTTTTATTGTATTTATTTTCTTTTTTTTTTATATTTTATGTTTTTGTTTTTATTTTTTTTCTTTTTTTATTTTTTTTTTTTTTTTATTTTTTTTTATATTATATTGCTTTTTTTTAATTTTTGTTTTTTTTTTTATTTCGTTTTTTTTCTTTTTTTTTCTTTTTTTTTTTTTTTTTTTCTTTTTTTTTTTTTTTTTTTTTTGTTATATTTATATTTTTTGTTTATTTTTTTTTTTTTTGTTTTTTGCGTTATTTTTTTTATTATTTTTTTTCTTTTTTATTTTATACTTTTTTATTTCTTTTTTTTTTTGTTTGGTTTTTATTTTTTTTTTTTTTTTTTTTTTTTATTTGTTTTTTCTTTTTTTTTTTTTTATTTTTTGATATTTTTTTTTTTTTTTTTTGTTTGTTTTTTTTTTTATTTTTTTATGTTTTTATTTGTTTTTTTTTTTTGTTTATTTTGTCTTTTTTTTTTATTTTTTATTTAGTTTTTTTTTTATTTTTTTTAATTTATGTTT